>BCKL01000010.1:549800-677687 GCA_001600635.1 Leucosporidium creatinivorum | reverse complement strand
ACCCATTACCTCGCCGGCTGGATCCGAGCTCGCTGCCCCGGCGGCTTTCGGCTCATGAGTCGTTTCGTGAAGGACGAGTTAGGTAGTTTGCCGTAGTCACTTTGCCAATTCACGACCTACAGAAAAAAAAGAACTTCGCAGGGGATGTAGCTCAGGGGTAGAGCGCTTGCTTAGCATCTCATTCGAGACTCGCTTGCATGAGGTCCCGGGTTCGATTCCCTGCCTCTCCATCACGCACGGTCATGCCACTTTTTGCCATCTGTCACATTTTTTGTACCTCACTACAGCTCCAGAGGGTGCAGGACATCATCTTTTGCCACTGGAGACGCCGAGCTGGCTCTCGCTGCACGTTCACAGGCTCAGCAGCCCTTCTCTCCGCTCTCCCTCCCACTCGGTCATGCCACTTTTTGCCATCTTACTCGTTTTTTGGTACCTTGCTACAGCTCTAGAGGCTACAGGACATCCCAGTTTGCCACTGGAGACGCCGAGTGGGCTCTCGCTGCACTTGAACAGGCTCAGCAGCCCTCTTCTCTCAGCACTCCCTCCCACTCGGTCATGCCACTTTTTGCCATTTGACTCGTTTTTTGTACCTTTCTACAGCTCCAGAGGGTGCAGGACATCCCAGTTTGCCACTGGAGACGCCGAGTGGGCTCTCGCTGCACCGGTACAGCATGTCGCCTTCTGCGTTTCGAACAGGGTCCGGGGCATTGACGTCTCCAACAACCCCATGCTCCATTCTGGTACTTCGACACACAATTGTCGACGTTGAGAGGACCCAACTTTGCATCTCTGCCCATCAACCGAGGAGTTTGCCTCTTCCGTTCGACCGCTCGCGACAGTCAGTGTCAGCACACTCAGTTGCTGTAGCTCAATGCGGACTAATTCTTGAGCAGGTTTACGCCAGGCTGCTTGTCTTCGGCTACATTCTCTGCAGTGCATCGACCCAGGAATGAGCACCAGCCCAGCGCCGAGCAGCGGATTGCGAGCTCCTCAAGCCGACTCTCTGTGCTTGTAGGCGGGCTCTCGCAGCGAGTAAGCCATAGATGTATAGCCCAGCTACCATCCACCTGAGTTCCACATTGACTGCACACCACAATCAGCTACCGACGGGCGGTCAAGTTGACGCCGAAAGATTCGAAGGGCGCGAAAGTGTTTTGGGTATGGAGTAAGCCAGGTCAGTTTCGAAACCGGGAATTATCGGGGGTGTAGCTCAGGGGTAGAGCGCTTGCTTCGCATGCATGAGGCCGCGGGTTCGATTCCCTCCTCCTCCAGTCGACGATTCTTTTTGCGGCTCTGTACCTCTGCAGGTGCTGCAGGATCATTCTTCTCTTGCACCCTTGCACCAGCGAATAGAGGCGGCGCTTTGGGAGGTGCAGGAGAGGCGAGCTGAGCCAGCTAACTCTCTCGGCGAAGCAGATCGAGTGAGTGTGCCGTCTTGAGTGGTCATGCTCGAGCAATACGAGCTCAAAAGGACTGTTGTTGACTACAACTCGCTCGGCAGCTCGCCAGCTTGACGCAACGCTGAGAAGGGCGGTCGCGCAAGCACGCCGAGCACGACGGAAGGAGGGCGGCTTTCGAAGTTCTCACGTCTGACGCGCACTCGCGAGTAGCTCAGCCCGAGAGTCATTCACTGCAAGCCCGGCTCAACGAGAGCTCGACACCTCTGCCCTCTAGATCTCATCGAGCGCTCCGCGTCGGCTCTGGCATCGCGGACAGGACAAATCGACTACGACAGCTACAGGCTCATACGACAAGGTGTACTGAAAGAATATCTGCCTAGAGTGAAGCGAGATCAGCGAGACGACGCGCGCTGCAGAGCGACAGGAAGCTCACCTCATCTCTGGCTGGACGACTGATACTCGATCTCCTCGTCGTCGTCGACGCAGAACGAGTCGTAGCTGAGGAGTGAAGTCGAGGTCAGCTCGAAGAGTCTAGCGAGACGTAGCAGCAACGACTCACCTCCACTGATCCTGCGAGTTGGGAGTCATGGGAGTCATCGGCGTGCCCGGCGCGACTGCTCCTCCTCCACTCCTCCTCCGATTCGCTCCATTCCCGCCGAAGCGACCCAGCCTCGTCGTGAACGCCGCTGGAGCTTGGCTCATGAGCGAGTCACGGTAGAAGCGAGCTTGGCCCGGCGACACGGCCTCGAGATCGCCATCCTCGCTGGCGACGAAGCGACGGTCCTCCGAGTCCTCGGTAGCGTAAGCCTCGGAGGAAGGCTCGGGCTCGTCGGCGGAAGAGTTGACCGCTTCCATGTCGAAGAGCTTGGAGCGAGCCGCCGCCTTCTCGGTGAGCTTGATCCGTTTGGCCTTCTTCGGTTTCGACTTGGGCTCGGGCGCCGAGTGCAGCGGCTCGTCGTACTCCTCCTCCTCCACCTGCACGTCGTCGTCGTCTTCCTCCTCATCCTCGACGACCTGGCGACCTCGGCGAAGGCGATTGAGCGGCTTGGGTGCAGGCTGAGCGGGCGAATCGGAGAGGTTGGCGGCGAAGCGGAAACCGGAGGTGGAGGAAGGGCCAGCGCGAGGTGCRGGCTCRTCTTGTGGCRAGGATGAGCGAACGACGACGGTACGCTTGGCGGCACCTCGTCGACCAGCGACCACGACKGGCGAGTTGTCGAAGGAGGCGTCGATGCTGTGAGGTGGGCGAGGAGGAACGGCGGCGGCTTGGAGACGAGGAGCCGATCTGGGAGGTTCGGAAGAGTCCGAGTCGGGGATGCGGTGGTGATGAGGGCGAGGGCGATACTGGGGCTGAGGCGGAGGTTGGGCCTTGAGGGCAGAGCGAGGAGGTGGCATGAGCGCCGACTCGTCTTCGTCGCAATCGACCTCGAGAACGACAGCGGAGGGCGAGGAGGTGTGGACGAGAGCAGGGAGAGGAGGAGGAGGGGGAGGGCGAGCTTGAATGACCTTGGAGGGAGCGATGTCGAGCGCAGCTTCCATCGCGTCGTCCGGCAGCTCGAAAAAGCTGAACTCGTCCCAGTCGTCTTCCTGCGCTGCTGGCTCCTCGCGAGCTGGACGTGAGATGCTCTCCTCAGGCGTCGTACTGCGAGTCCTGACCGTCGAGCGAGGAAGGAGAAAGTCGATCATCTCCTCGTCGCTGTCGGGAACGACCTCCGCTGAAGCCTCGCGTCTAGCAGCAGCTCGAGGAGGGGTGGGCGACCACGGAAGGGGCTCATCGCGCGAGACCTGAGTGAGCACGCGAGGCAGCGTCTCCTCCTCCTCCTCCGAGTCGAGCACGATCTCCTCGGGTCGAGCCTTGACGGGCGACGTGGACTTGCCCTTGACGACGGCGCCTTTCAGCAACTCGCTGTCCGAGATGAACATGACCTCGTCCTCGTCGACCTTGTCCAACATTTCCGAGTAGCTTGTGCTCGCCTTCGATGGTCGAGGAAGCGAAGGCTGAGCTGCCGCCTCGGGGAGGTCTGGCTCGGACGAGAGCACCCCGAAGAGGTCGAGTGAGCCGTGAGGTTGCGAGTCGATCTGCTCCTGGTGGTAGACGGTGTGCGCGGGAGGAGGAACAGGCCGAGGTCGAGAGACGGCGGCGGCGGGTGGTGGAGGAGGTGCTGCTCGGGGTTTGGGAGGGGGTGGAGCCGGGTTCGCTCGAGGCGGCGGAGGAGGGCGAACGACGGCAGTCGAGGCCGTTCGAGCGCTGGGACGCTGAGGAGGAGGGAGGTCCTCGAGTGGCGATGACGCGGATCGCTGCGCTTGGAGAGGTCGAGGCGAGACGCGAGGAGGAGGAGGGTTCGGTCGAGCTCGAGCGACGGGAGGTGAAGGTTCGGGCGACGAGTCAAGGAAGAGGGCTTTGGGTACGGTGCGAGTGGCTGGAGGAGGGATGGCAAAGGAGGACGGCAGCTCGGGAGAAGCGTGCGGGCGTCGGAGAGGAGGATGGGGAGGGTTGCGCCCGSCACGCCTCGTCGGATCCCAGATGCAGAGGAGATCCTTGTTGAACGCCGACGACATCTTCTCGTGCCAGCTGTCGAGAGCGTCGGGGTGCGAGTCGTCCAGCTTCTCYATCGTGGCGAGCGAGGAGAGAAGATCGGCGTGACGGTCTCCATGGCGAGGGATGGTSAGCGCCGAGCCCGATTGACCGCGYTGGAAGGGGAGCGAGTAGGTGTCRAAGACGACGGGCTTGACGAGGCGGTCGTCCGAGTGRAACCAGCGATTGCGCATGTGCTCCTCCTGCTCCTCGSTGAGGTAGACGGCCTTCTTGCGCTCGCGAACGAGTTGGCCGGGTGAGGGCGCCGCCTTTTTCCTCGTCTTGGCCTCGGCGGCGGCGAGCTGTCCTGCGGTACGAAAGCCGTCAAAGGCGTCGTTGGGCATGTTGAGCTTTGGATCTCGCGCCGGCTTCTTCTTCGCCGGCTTCTTCTTCGCCGCCTTCTTCTCCTCCCTCGAGATCTGCCGTTCGAGGCCGATTTGACCGTTCATCGTCATGGTGGCGAGGTTGATGGGCTTGGCCTTGATCTCGACCTTGTCGACCGTGGGCTTGGGGTGCTTGGGGAGCATACGGTCGCCGTCGGCGTAGAGCTCGAAGACCTTGTTGGAGACGAGAGCGTTCTGCACCTCGTTGTACGAGGCTTGGGCCTTCTCCCAGTTCTTCTCCTCGCGACCCTCGGTCATGAGGACGATGATGTGACCGTCGCGAGCTCGACCGGTTCGACCGACGCGTTGGAGCTGCGAGATACGAGTGAGGGTCAGCGAACGCCGAGACGCGACGGAAGCGAGTACGACCTCACCATGCGGATGGGCGACTTGTTGGCCTCGTAGCAGACGATGAGGTCGATCTCTCCAATGTCGAGTCCTTCTTCTCCGATGGATGAGGCGACCATGACGTTGAAGACGCCCTTCTTGAACTTCTTGATGGTCTGCGAGGGGGGGGGGAAAGGTTAGCGAGAACGCTCGTCGAGTAGCCTATAGCGCCAACCCACCTCGATCTGATCCTTTTGCGACATGCCTCGCGAGCCCTTCGAGTGCGCTTGACCGACGAAGGGAGTCGCCTTGATGAGAGGTCGCTGAGTGTTGAGGCAGTCGACGATTTCCTCCACGACGGCGCGGTAGTTGCAGAAGACCATGACCCTCGTCTCGCGAGGCTTGCCGGTGGCCTCGTCGATGTCCTTCTCGGCGGCGGCAAAGTGGTCGAGACACATGGACCGAAGCTTCTCCATCTTGGGATGTCCGACGTAGCCTGCTCGGGAGCGGAGGGTGCGAACCTCGCGGACGATCTCCTTGAACTCGGACTTGTTGATGAGCGATTTCGATCCCGTCGACTCGATGTCCTTGAGGCAGTTGTCGAACTCGGTGAGGCTCTGCACGATGAGGTACTCCATCGCCCTCGCCATGGGACCGAGGCTTTTGGCCATGGGGTAGAGAGATCCGTTGGCCGAGTTGCCTCCTGGGAGCGCCTTGATCTTGCCGAAGGCCATCTGGCAGACGTAAGGCGTGAGGAACTCGGCTCGGCCTTCGAAGATGCAGCGGGCGGCGAGGAGCGGCCTGATGTAGACGTCCATGAGTCGACCCCAGCGGTCACGGATGGAGGCGAGGACGTCGCCGAGAGGGAGGACGTTGAGGTCGTAGGACTTGTGGTGGGTGTAGTCCACGATGTCGATCGACTGGTCGGTTCGGACTTGAACGTTGCCGATCTGGGGAGGTAGACGAGAGGTCAGCAGTATCCCGGGCGACCTCACAGCGAAAGTATCGACGTACATGAAGGTTGTCGATGACGTCCTGCACCGCCTCGCCCTTCGCTCCCGGCGTGGCAGTGAGGGCGAGGATGCGAAAGTGCTGGTTACGGCTCATCATGTAGCGCACGACACCGCAATAAGCGTAGTCTCCACTCGCTCGATGCGCCTCATCCACGACGAGGCAGGAGATGTCGCGAGGGTCGACCCTTCCCTTGGCGAGATCGTTCTCGAGCGTCTGGGGCGTGCAGTAGATGACTCGCTTGGTCGACCAGCCGACGTGACGGAGCTTGGGCGTGGTGTGGCCCGTGAGCTCGACGCAGTGCTCTTGAGGGATCCCGGCGATGTAGTGGCAGGCGGTGACTTGCTGGGCGACGAGAGGGCGGGAAGGGGCGAGGAAGATGATCTTGCTTTTGGGGAACCAGCGGTAGTAGTTGAGCCTAAGAAGAGGTACAGAGTCAGTGGGAAGCTACAACTGTCGAACTCGAGCTGCACTTACATGACGACGGCGGCGATGAACGTCTTGCCGAGTCCAGTCGGGAGCGAGACGAGGGTGTTCTCAAAGAGGGCGACGTGAGCGATGTTGTACTGGTAGACGCGCATCGGCTTGTCGGTGGAGCAAGGGTAGACCCAGGTCCTGGCTGCTTCGGGATCTGGTGGCCACTTGATGGGGAGGAGAGGCGCGTGCGGGTCGTAGGTGGGGTCGACGAGAAAGCCGTCGTCCGAATCGCTGCCCCCATCGTCCTCGAGTACGTCCTCGTCGTCCCACCCGTCCTCGTCTGAGCCGTACGACTTCTTCTTGCCCTTGCCCCTACCCTTCCCTCCCCTCGCGAGCGCTTTCTTGGCAGCCGCCGTCTTCTTGCTCCAACCGTGCTTGGCGAAGGAGGCCGGGTCCCAACGCTTGACGATCTTGACCTTGGTTACCGTCTCCTTGCCCTGCTGAGCTCGTGAGGGGCCAGCAGCCGGTGGCGGCTTCTCCTTCTCGGCGATGGTTCCGCCGAAGAGGTCGCGCTGCTTGAGCCCGGGCTTGTTGACGGTCGTTCGAGGTGGGAGCTTGCCTAGGGTCGTGAAGGTGTGCTCGATTTGGTCCAGCTCGTCGAAGGCCGAGTCGTCGAAGTCGAACTCGTCGTCTGACATGGTGCAGGCGGGAGGGAGGAGGGAGGGAGCGGGGCTGAGCCCCTCGAGAGTGAGTGCGGTAGGTGATGGGGGTTCTGTAGCAGACGAGAATCCATGTCAGTGTTGCTGCTACAGCGCTCGACCTATTGAGCTGCAGCGATCCCTTCCTCGACGAGGCGCTTGCTCCCTCCAAGTTGAGCTGTCGCTGCAGCTTGTCTTCAGCCTTGCAAGCTAGTCCATGACGAGTCGTAGCATGCTACAGCCCTCTCAATGCTCCGTCTGCTCCGTGCATCCCTCTTGCCCTGCTTCGAAAGAGAGACGCGCTGAGTGTTGAGACGCACCAGGTGATGCTCAGACCGGGTGAAGAGGACAGTAGATGCGCGATTAGGCTCGAGTTGTAGGTTGTTCAATAGTAGTGAGAGAGAGCCCTGCTGAAACGAGAGACGGCGAGAGACGAGCAGGAACGAGGTGAGAGGTGGCGAAGGGAGAGAGGTTGAGGCGCGTCGACAGCGAAGGGCTAAGTCGAGGCGAGCTTCACTTCTGACGTGGTATAGGGCGACAGAGAGTCGGTGTGGCGGTCCTGATATCCGGTTTCGACCCCTGCTCCTCGATACAGCGAAACGACGCAGGTTCGGCGCTTGTGAAGCTGGACTGCCCCCTCGCCTGCTGTTCTCACAGTGCAGCGTTCTCGCATCCACTACTAGCAGCATACGCCCCCGACCTCACGAAACTTCGCTTCACTGCTCCCGAGTCCCGCCAGAGGCAGCCGAACCGTTTCGGCCGAAGCTCAGAGTCACCTTCGCCGAGCTCGGAATCCTTCGCTGTCGCTCCCACCGCCTCTCGCGAGGCTCTGAAGTAGCAACTCATTCAGAAAGTATCTTCGCACCGCCTCACGCAGCAAAGCACCAAGCCCTCGGTCACTTTCCGCCTCGCCTCGACCCCGAGCTCTGCAAAGGTTGGATGAGGGTCAGCTGGATTGAGAAGCAACGGAACCAGGAGACTCACCAGATATCGAAGAACGTCTCCCAGCTGTCAAAGGAGCCATTGGCGAGCACCTCACGCACAACGACGCCGCTGTCCTCGGCCGAACGAAGTAACGCCTGGCGAGCCAGCGCTACTGGTCCGTCTCCATCTCCCTCGTTCCCGGTCTTGCGCTTGACAGTTAGGATGCGACCCGGTCCTGCACCCCATCCAGCGACTACACCTTGCAGCTCTTCGTAGAGCCCAGCTTCCACGCGCTTGCCGAGGTCGAGGATGGTGAACGATTTGAGCTTCGGCGGCATCGAGTTGAGCTTATTGGACCACTGGCGGAAGGTAGGAACGGACTTTCCGATCGTGAGATGGCGAAGCTCGCCGAATGTGCCCCAGCCCGCTGCGGAGAGGTGCTCAGCGACCGTTTGCTGATCGTGCTCGTGGACGGCGAATCGCTCGAGTTGAGGTGCGAGTGAGAGAAGGGGCTGGAGGATCTCCTTCAAATCAGTGTCGCGCAGTCTTCGTCTGGTAAAGTTGGTCTGCGTGAGTCGGAGGAGGCGAAGGCTACGAAGCGAAGGCAAGATGGCGGGGTCGAGGAAGTGAGACCAGGCCGAACTTGTGCCGGTGAGGAGAGAGTCGACAAGGTCCAGGGGGCTAAGATTTGGGAGGGGCGCTGCAGCGGATGGGAGCGACCAGCTAGTCTGATGACAGGCGAGGGAGCGTAGATCTGCGAGGACCGGAAACGAGATGAGCTCGGCGTTCCTTTGAAGGAGCCTCGAAAGAGCCGCCAAAGACTTACGCTGAGCTGCGTTGAAGAGAGACCGCTTGATCGCAATGTCGCTCAATACCAGCTCCCGCCTCCGAGACCACGGGCGATATTCTGCCAGTCATCCACATCACATCTTCCCGCTTCCCCAGCTGGCCACCGCTCCAGAGCGCCTTCGTCTCGTCGAAGAATTCGGGAGTCTCTTCGAAAATCATCTCCACCTTCTCAATCTGGCGAGCACCCTGTATAGAGATACGCTGGCGGAGCTCCTTCTGCGCGATCTCCCCCCAGGTCGCATCGACGAGCGAGAACGTCATGAGGATTCTGTAGCGCTCTTTGAAGCTGTCGAAGCGAAGAGGCGGAAGAGCTTGCTTGATGATGTGCTCGGTGATCTCGACGGGGAGGGGAGGGACGACCATGCTTTGAGGGAGAGCGCGCTTGGACTGAGAGATGAGAGAGCTGGAGGGTGCAGGGCTGTAGCTGAGGTGAGACAATGTAGCTTTGTAGTCCTGTAGCTGCTTCCAGTGAGCGCGAGTCGGAGGCGAAGTGGCGAAAGTTCGAAGAGCAGGATGTGGGAGGAGGGCAAAAGGCGAGAGCGGAGAGACGGACGGTCTTGGGAGAGGCGAAAGGTGGTCCGAGCTCGGATCCTGTAGGCGAGTGAGACGAGGACGGCAGGCGATAAGCAGACAGAGCGCGCATCTCGACTATGCTGCAGTGTACTGCAGCGAGCCTACACTCGAAAGGTACTTCTCGGCGAGTCGACCGAGCCAGCTCTCGAGCTCTTTCGCGCTTGACCAGCTGCCGCCTGTTTGCCCGGTTCCGACCGTGGACGAGCAGAGAGTGTGGAGAGTACCTCGAAGGACTCACGTCTTGCAGCTCCTTCATCCCTCTCGCTCAAGGTTGGACGCTCGCTTCGGCTCGGCGCTTCTGTTCAAAGTCGGTTCACTCGAGTTCAATTGCCAACTCCCTCCCTCCTACATACACACACCAGCTTATCAAAGGATGTCCCTCATCTCATTCCCTCCTCCTCTGCCATGAAAGCCGAGAAGATACCATGCGCCGAAGCGGTGGAAGAGAGTCGAGGGGAATTGCTCTTGCGCCCATTTTCCTTCAGTCGGCATTCCATGGTTCAACCTGTGAGATACCTCGAACAGACGAAGGAAAGTGCTGTACACATGTTGCGCATGTTTTGTACGATACTCCTCGAAATCCGATAGGGAGAACGAGGAGGGGGGGGAGGGGGGAAGGGGGGGTAACTCGCCGACGGTGCACCTCGGTCGGTCCAGCATTCGCGATTGTGTCGTCCGATTACCCTGCCACTGAGCAAGAATCATGCTGGATAGACGCTCGACCGCTGCATCGAACCCGCTGGACGAGAAAAACAGTCGATTTTAACTTTTGCCCGGCGAGCAGCAGAGGGCGAAGGGGGCAGAAAGGGTTCAAGTGGTCCGAACTGGTGCAGAAAAGTTCGAGGAGAACTGTAGGCGATTTTGCTGAAGTGAAGCCGAGTAGAGGGAGAGGTGCAAGAGTTGAAGAGCGAGTGAGGGCCCCAATTATCAGTGGTGAGCTCGGACCGCAGACCCTTTCCGCCGTCGCTGAGAGCGAAGCTCGGCCTCGTCGACCTTCTTACCGACCTGCCTCTTCTCGCTCGTCTCGCTCGCTTCGCCCGTTTCGACTACAAAGGACTCACAGGCTACATAGCCTCGTTGCACTACTTGCCACTGTGCTATCGCCCTACAGGATTCCAGCCCTCTAAGCCCTGCACGCACCCCCGTTGCGTCTCAGCAAACCGAGCTTGCAAGCGACCTCTTTGTAAGCTCGAGCCCGCTCTTTCTGCAGGCTTGTAGAGCGAGCAGCTAACGCAAAATACACTCTCACTACAGCTACACCCAATGCGAGGACTCGGAACATCGTCTTCTCCCCCTTCCAAGTATCCCTCCAAACCCACCCCTACTCTCGGCATCGACGGTCAGCGAATGGTGAGTAATCTCCCTCGGCCTGCAGGCTATGCGGGAGCTGTAGCTGACTATTCTCATCGCCTCTGTACTAGGACGCCGCCTCCTTCCTCACTCAGGTGCAAACGCGCTCCGCTAGCAGCAGCAGCATCCGGACGCGCGCTGGCTCCGACTCGCGCTCATCGTCCCTCATCTCGTACGCCTCGACCACTCGCCCACGCTCGGAGTCATCATCAGCAGGCTCGGATACGGCGTCCACCGATTCTTCCCGCTCAGCAACATGGCGAGGGCTCAACACGCCCATGCCGCTGCCTTCAACAGTTAGCGCGACGCGTGCAGCCACCACCGCCTTCGATGCCGACTTCCTCCCAAATCCTGAGGACCCCTACAGCCTCAGGCATTCCGAGTACGGCTTTGACGACAACCCCGCCCACCGCACCACTTCGCAGCACACGCCGGGGAGCAGTTTGAAGGCGTCTGACGAGGAACCGACCGTTTGGATTTACCTGGGCACCTACATCAGCTGTGCGTTGCGATACGTCGCTCGTTGTGAGACTATAGCTGACCCATGTTTCGTACTTCCGAACAGACGCTCTTCTGATCGTAATCGGCCACATGCGCGACTTCCTCGGAAAGTGGCTCTTCCCCGCCGAGTACTCGCATCTGCAGCCGAGTAACGTGAGTGGGAGCGCAGCGTACATTGGCAGCGATCTCCAAGCTGATATTTGTGTGATCGCAGGGCTACGCCGCGCTCTACTCGGACTTCGACTCGTTCTACACTCGCCGACTGAAGCTCCGCCTCGAGGACTGCTTCGCTCGTCCCATCACTGGAGTGGCAGCTCGCACGGCTACCCTCCTCGACCGCACCCCCACCAACTTCTTCTCCGACTTCACCTTCACCGGCGAGACGACTCAGGCGCTCAACGTCTCCTCCTACAACTATCTCGGCTTTGCTCAGTCGCGCGGTGCTTGCGCCGATCAGGCAGAGGAGATCGTCAAGCGTATGGGAGTAACCGCTGCTGGAGGGAGGAACGACGTCGGCACTTCGGACCTCCACATCCAAGCCGAGCGTCTCGTCGCTGAGTTCGTCGGCCAGGAGGACGCCATGATCGTCTCGATGGGGTTCGCTACCAACTCGACCACCCTCCCCGCGTTGCTCAGCAAGGGATGCCTCGTCATCTCCGATGAGCTCAACCACTCGTCGATTCGGTTCGGAGCTCGTCTCTCGGGCGCCATGGTTCGCCAGTACAAGCACAACGATATGGAGGACCTCGAGAGTCTGCTGCGCGAGTGCGTTAGTCAAGGACAGCCGAGGACGCATAGGCCGTGGAAGAAGATTATGATCATCGTTGAGGGACTCTACTCGATGGAGGGCACGCTCGTCGACCTTCCCAGGCTTCTTCAGCTCAAGCAGGTCTACAAGGTGAGTTTGAGACGATGCTGGACTAGAGGCGCCCGAGCTGATGCCATCTCATTCTACAGTTCTACCTCTACATCGACGAGGCGCACTCGATTGGAGCTCTCGGACCTCGCGGTCGCGGAGTCTGCGACTACTTCAACGTGGACCCTCGCAACGTCGACATTCTCATGGGCACTTTTACCAAGTGTGCGCTAGCCTCGCTTCCTCTCGATCGCCTGCCATAGCTGACCTCGCCCTCTCCCCTCGACAGCCTTTGGCGCGGCCGGAGGATACATCGCCGGCTCCCACGCCCTCATTTCGGCGCTCCGTCTCTCCTCCCACGCCCAAAACTACGCCGAAGCCATGTCACCGCCAGTCATCACTCAGATCGTCACCTCGATGGGCTCGATCATGGGCCCCTCCGCCATCTCCATCGTCCCCTCCCTCGCTAGCCTCCCTTCGCACCTCATGAACGGCATCGAGGGCCAGGATCGTCTTCGCCGACTCGCGTTCAACTGTCGGTACCTCAGCGGTGGACTTAAGAAGCTCGGCTTCATCATCTACGGTCACCAGGACTCGCCCATCATCCCCATGCTCATCTTTGCACCAGGCAAGATGGGCATGTTCAGTAGGATGATGCTCGAGAGGTACAAGATCATTGTCGTCGTCGTCGCCTACCCTGCGTGAGCTTCTTCCTGTTTCTCCTTCCCTCGAGCAGCTCGCTGACTTCCTCGCCGACGACAGCACTCCCCTCGTCTCCTCGCGAGTGCGCTTCTGCCTCTCCTCCGCCCACACCAAGGACGACTTGGACCGTATCCTCCGCGCCACCGACGAGATCGGAGGCATCCTCGGCCTCAAGCTCAGCCCTCACGGGCCGAGGATGAACGTCGAGGATGTCATCGCCGAGGGAGTGCAGATGGTCAGGGATACCGAGACGGCGTAAAACTCAGCAGAGGCTCGACTTGTCGTTCTCGGTGCGCGCTCGAGGGAGCGGAGGAGGAGCTGTGCTCTGTCTCATTTCGCTTTCTAGTATTACTTTTGCGCCGCACCCCTTCTCTCCCCCCCTTCTTTCGCAGCCTCGTCTGAGGCTTTCTATGTTCTTCGCCCCCTTTCCCCTTCCTCTCTGTCTAGCATATCTGAGGTGTCACTAGTATAATTGCAAAGGCAAGCCACTCTTATACGAAACCCTCGTCGAGCAAGCGAAAGCGAAGCAACCGCCGAACTCGGCGCCTTCACCAGTTAAAGTCTCGATACACGCTGCTTTTCCCACCATGCTGGTTCGCAGCACTCTTCTCCAAACTCACGACCGTCCCCGGCTTGACCGACCTCAGGTTGGCGCCCAGCAGGATCCTCTCCTGCGCTTCCTCGGCGACGACCTCACGCTCCTCCTGCGCTCCTCTACCACGCTGCTGCTGCTGCTCGTTCTTCTCCTTCTCCAACCTCGCCTTAAAAGCGCCCAACGACTCGGTTGGCTTGAAGCTCATCCTGCTCCTGCTGCCACCGGCACTCGGGCGAATGGCGATCCCCCCTCCTTGAGGCGCGAACTCGGGAAGGGCGAATCGAGTAGCGACGGCCGAGGTAGAGGAGATACCGTCGAGGACTGAGCCGTAGGCGGAGGGAGTGGGTACGAGCGAAGGGCGGGCGCGGGAGGAGAGCGTCGACCAGTGGGCGTTGCTGGTCGGAGCGGCGGAGGGGCGAGGAGGAGTGGGAGCTAAACGAGCGCGAGAGGGCGAAGAGGCGATGGGGCGGGAGTACCGAGGGGAGGCTGCAGGGGATGGAGAAATGTCGGGCAGCTTGTAGGCTTTACTCCTTTGAGGCGTGCTCGGCTCCTTCTGCGCCGAGGGAGGTGGTCGAGGGTTAGGACGAGGGATGAGAGGCTCGAATGTCGGCTTAAGGCGTCGAGAAGGCGTTTGAGGTACAGAAGAGGACGCCTCGGCCTCGATTGGAAGGTTAGACTCGGTAGAGATGGGAATACGGATCTCCTTGGTCACTTCAGGCGGCGAGCGCTTCGACTTGGGCTTGAGCGCCGGCGAGGCAGCGACGCTGTAGGCCTTGCTGGGCGAGGTTTCGAAGCCGGCGTTCATGTTGAACTGGTAACTCGGTCTCTTAATGGAGCTGGCGACCGAGACTGAAGCCGACGAGCGCAAAGGAGAGGGCGAGCGAGGAGGTGGCGAAGAAGGCAAAGTCTCGATGTTGCTGCTGGCGGTGTCCCGATCTGCTCCTGGCAGAAGGGGTAAAGTCAGCTTCAGTACACTTTGTTTAGTTTTCTGAGCCACGCTCACCCCACCAGCTGGCTTCCGAACCGAGCACCGAGCTCGCTCCGTCGTCAGGGCCGAAGCCAGCGTCGTCCTGCGAGTCATCTCTGCAAACAGGTGGCGCAGAAATCGAGGAATCGGATACTCTGCTAACGAGAGCCACTTGTCGCAGGCTTTGAGTCTCGGCCGTCGTAGAAGCAGGAGCGTTGGCGAAGCGGGAAGCCTTCGACGAGGAGCAAGTAGGGGGAGCGGGCTTTCGATGTTTTTTAGCGGTGATGAGGGGAGGCTGAGGCGAGGGTATTTCGACATCATGATCGCCCTGCTGAACCTCGGCTGTGTACTGGCTTCCGGAAGCGATGGAGGCCGACTTCGGCGAGGAGAGCTTCGAGGTCGAGTGGGCGCCAGAGTCGTTGTCTGCGATGGGAGGTGGCTTCGAGCTCTTCCGGCGAGGCTTTGTTGTCCCACTGGTGACCGCGAGCTTTGACTTCTTGGTCTTGGGTAGAGGTGCAGCTGGGAGAGGCTGCGGCGAAGGCTTGAGACGAGGCTCGGCGAGCGATGTCAGCTCGTGTTCCGACACAGACGGCTCAACTGAGGGCTCACCTGCTCCTGAACATCCTCATCCTCCTTCCTAGACCTCTTCTTGGTAGCTGCGACCCTCCTAGCGATGGTGAACGGTGTCTCGACGAAGCGAACGTCTCCCTCCTCGACCAAGCTGATGTCGAACAGCTCTGGCTCTGCTTCCTGTGCAGCAGCTTCCTCCTCTGCTTCGGCGATCAAGTGCTCTGCTTCTGCTTCACTTCGACGAACGAATGGCTGAGGCTGAGCGAGCTCCTCCTGCGAGCTGTCCGAGAGCTCGTCGTCCCTCAGGGAGAAGGACCACGACGATTTGCGCTTGGGAGGGCTCATCCCGCTGTTGGCGAGCAGCTCGGAAGCTCTGTAGTCGATGGTCGAAAGCGAGACGAGTGAATGGCAGGAGATCAAGAGTCGAATCGCTTCGAGCTTCGCCTCCCTGCGTCTCTCCGCATCGCTCAACTTTCGGGGTCGATCGCGTCGGGAGCTGCTCTGCTACATGGCGCAGAGCACACCAGTCAAAAGTACACCGACACGTACCTACGAGTATGCTGCACCACCAACTCCTCGCTCAGCTTCGGCCAACGAAATCAAGAATCGCCATCAGCTGCAAGCCAGCACGACTCTCGCCATCTCGCACTTTAGCTCGCTGCTGGCAGACCTCACGGCGAGCTACTCGGATACAGGATCGCACTTGGCAGGCGGAGGCAAGGTCACCGAGCGGACGAGGCTGGATCGAATCGAATCGTTTCGAGAGGATTGGATGGTGGGAGCGTTGATGAGGGTGTTGCCGCCGGCTCTGCTGCCGGAGGGAGAAGAGGAAACCTTCTCGGACGGTACACGCTACTCGCTCGGCGGAGGAACGGCCTCGTCCATCGCTTCGGACGGCTCCCCTTGCCCTCAGCCCATTCGGCCTCGCTACCTTCCCTTCGACCCGCTCGAGCGAGGCATCATCGCCGAGAAGACCATCAAAGCGGACCTCACCCGTCGCAACAGCCTCCTGGTCCATGAGGACTTTGCTTCGCTCCCTAGGATGGCCCAACGAGCGATTCGGCGCACCCTTCGGTCGGGACAGCCAGTCTTTGTTGCTCCAGGTCTGCTGGCGAGTCCGAGCTGGGTCAAGGAGTACGAGCAGCAAGGATGGGCGCGACCAGGGATCAGATGGGGCAACTTCAAGCCCGACTTGATTCGGTTCGAAGAGGTCAAGACCAAGGGCTCGGCGGAGGAAGAGCCGAGGGTGGTGTCGTTCGAGGTGATAGAGATCAAGTATCAGAGTCAGAGTGGGAGGGAAGTGGTGAGTGTTATGGGTCTGTGATCGTGAGCAGTCGCACACCGGCTGACTTTCCGTTTTCGCTCGCAGGTCTATACCAACTACAAAGTCCAGGCTCTCTTCTGTACGGTTGTTTTCTGTTGGTTCATCAGACTCTGACGCCTCGAGCTCACGAATTATCTTCTACAGACCACCTCGCCCTCACCAAGCTCCTCTCCGCCATCCCCGCGCTCGTCCCTTCTCACCGAGCCTCACTTTGGCTCTCTCGCGACCCCAACTCTCCTACCTACCTCGAAAAGCCGCTCGCCATCCGTACCTCCCTCGCTTTCGTGGAGCATCACCTCTTCGTACTGCTGCCTCAGTGGCTTCACGCCGTGACTACGACCGAGTGGGCGAGCTACGAGGAGAGGAGGGAGCGGTTGAGGCTGGTCAAGAAGCTGGAGGCGAGCTTTGCTGAGCACAATTGCACACCTTCTGCAACATGTGCTGACCTCTCTTCCATTTCCAGCTACCTACACCGAGCCTCGCTACCCCCGCTCTCACTTTCCTCGACCGGCTTCAAGAGAGCAAGGTGCGCCGAGGTGCCCCAAATGCCCGCCATCGTCAGCAGCTGACCTCTTCTCGACCCTGCAGACTGCTCCTCCTACACCGACACCTTTGCGAGTCGCTTCTTGGCGTCAATTCGCTCCCGCCGCAAGTAGAGCCACAGTGAGTTGGCGCTGGGTCGCTTCGTTTCGCTCGCCGACCTGACCGGTTTCCTACTCAGCCGTCTGCTCCACTTCGACCGACCCGCGGCCTCTTGGGCGAACACCCTCTCCACCTTCTCCCTCCCTTGCTCGACGAAGATGATGACGATCTCCGCTTCCCTCCCCTCCCCAACCAGACCGAGGATGAGCTTGCTGAGTTGCTTGGCGGATTGGCGCTCGAAGGGATCGCCAACTAGTCGCCAGTGTACATCGAGAATATGTTGCTTGTAAATCGAACGCTGTGCTCTCGCTTCTCCCCGGGCGTTGAGCGGGAGCTGGCTCGGCGAAGCAGAGCGGACTCGGCTCGATCGTTGTGCTCGCTTGAGCTCTCTCGCAGTATTGTCCGTCGTCTGAGCAGCAAACAGAGTTTCAAAGCAGCTACAGCGTCGGCATCTCAGCAAGACAAGCACCATCTCAACAGTCGCAAACCTCGAGCCTTTGCGCCGAGCTCTGCAGGAGAAGGGAGATCAGCGACCTTTCGGCACCGCAGGGTACGAGCTAGCTCACCACAGATCGAAGATCGTCTCCCAATGCTCGAAGGATCCCTTCGCGAGCACCTCTTGCACGATGATTCCACGCTCCTCCCCCAACCGAAGCAACGATCCGCGTGCGCGCGCCGCAGCGGCATCGAATTCGTCTTCCACCGTGCGCTCGCGCTTAACGTTCAAGCGCTGCCCTTTACCGCCGCTCCATGCAGCTACTACCCCTCGCAGCGTCTCGTACAGCTCAGCTCGTCCGCCACCGCCGCGGTCGAGGATGGTGAGCGACTCGAGCTCGGATGGGATTGTACCCGGCTCGTTGATCCAGGTGGAGAGGAAGCTCCATCGCTTTCCAATGGTGAGATGGCGAAGCTGGGTGAAGCGCTTCAAGTCTTCGGCGGAGAGGCGGCCGGGAACGACTTGCTCGTTGGGCTCGTGAATGGCAAATACCTCGAGCTGTGAGGCCAATGAGCGCAGCGAGTCGAAAATGGTCCCACTCTTTTCGACGCTGACCGCCACTTGCCCCCAATCAAAGTTTGGCTGGGTGAGTCGGAGAAGCGTAAGGTTGCGAAGCGATGGTAAGGTCGTGGGATTGAGGAAGCGAGACCACATGCAGTCGATACTGGCGAGGAGGGGGTCACTGAGATACAGCGTGGTGAGCAAGTTGAAAGGGGAGATGGCCAAAGTGAGGTCAAAGTCGGTGGAGGTGCAGGTGAGAGAGCGAAGGTCTGCGCCGAGGGCCGAGCGGTCAGCTTGAATCGAGCGAGTAGGCGTATGGGAAACTCACGCTGCGCTGCTGTATAGAACCCATCTTCGATAAGATACAGACCTTCGCAGACGAGGTTTTCCAATCCTGCGTAGCTCTCCAGCACTCGGCACGTCGTCTCCTCCGAGTACCCCTCGCCGCTCCAGAAGGACTTTGCGCGACTAAGAATACCGGGAATCTCCTCTGCTGCATTTGTGACTCTGCCAGCCCGGCGGCCCGATACGGCGACGTGCCTCTCGAGCTCCCTCTGCGCTAGCACCCTCCAGGTCGCATCGACGAGTGAGAAGCTCCTCAGCAGCTCGTAGCGCTCCTTGAATGTGTTGAAGCGAAGAGGAGGAAGACTCTGCTTGATGATGTGCTCGGTGATTTCGACGGGAAGAGGAGGGACGACCATGCTTTGAAAGGGTAGAGCTTCGACTTGGCGATGAAGAAGCGGGCGAGGGTTAGAGCAGGGAGGGCGAGAGGAGGCGGGGCTGTAGCTGAGGTGGACGAGTGTAGCTTTTTAGTGCTGTGGCTGCTTTCCAGTGTAGCGCGAGTCGGAGGCGAAGAGACGAAGAGCCGAGTTTCGAAGAGCAAGATGTGGGAAGAGGGCAAGAGGTGAGAGCGGAGAGACGGACGGTCTTGCCATTGGAGGGGAGCGGTGGTCCGAGCTCAGATTCTGTAGGCAAGTCGATTGAAGCTCAAAGACCTTACGAAGTAGTTACGATGCTACAGTCGAGCTTTGATGACTTACAGCGAGCTCTTAGCAGCTTCTCGGCCGAGCTTCCCCCTTTGCAAGTCGGCGAAGCTCCAGTCCTGTAGACAAGCGTGGCAGGTCTTCCATGCGGCAGAGCACACCTGTAGTCCTTGAAACTCGACTGACACTCTCAATCACCCTCTCACTAGCACACTCAACCCTCGCCACTCTCTCCCTCCTGCCTCATCTTGCTCGCTTCGCTTTTCTCGCCGCTCGCCATGTCCAGCCTCAATTCCAGGAGGCCTGCCGGTCAGGTTCTGCTCTGCGGTCAGTGCAAGATTGCTGGTGAGTACTGCTGTAGGCCTGCGAATCGATGACGAGCTAAGGCGATTCGAGCTTTCGCAGAGACGGATTTGCCGCAGGGAAGGACGATGCTGGTCTGTACTGGCTGTAGGATCGGAACTTATTGCAGTGCAGGTACCTAACCTTGCTGCTGTCCCACAGCTCTGGCTGACCTGCTTCGACTGGCGCAGCCTGCCAAGTGAGCTTCGGAATCGTAACGCCCTCCTCCATTACCACGACGCCGACTGACTTGCCGCCTACAGAAGCGTGGATGGAAAGTTTACAAGCCTGTTTGCTTGCACAACCGGCAAACGGAGGCGTCTATACAAGAGACCGCTTTGTCATCGCCGAATGCTGCCTGCGCCGCCGAAGAGTCCTCCCAATTCGTCCCGCTCGTCTACGCCGAAGTGTGCGAGGCGCTCGCCAACGCTTTTCGTATCAAGACGAGAGCTCCTCTGCACCTCAGCCACATTGCCGTCCTTCACTTCGCGTACGACTCCTCGCAGCCGACCCTTCGCCGCCGCTTCGTCTTCCAATCGGGGAAGATTATCCCTCGGCCTCAGGTTGGAGATCATGTCAGCTCCATAATGGGATCCTACGACCTGAAACTGGACGCGGCGCTCTCACCCGCCGACCTCGCCGAGAAGTTTCGCGCAGAAGCAGCGGATGACTCGGAGCTTCTCGCGACGGCGCTCTACCTCTTCACGCCCATTGCTTCCACCTCTCCGCGTCGTCTGGCCGTCGTCTCGGACCCAAGTAAACAAAGGCACGAGTGGGAATTCTTCGTGATCCAGCCGACCCCCTACTACCCCATCCCGCCCGACGAGCTGGCCCTTGCCAAGCCGCTCGTCGAGGATTGGGAGCGAGTGCTTCGTCTTTCCCTCAACAGCGACCAGCCCAAGGATTCGAACGCAATCGAGGACTTCTGGCTGGTGGAGTCGGGCACTGCGAGGGCGCAAATGGAGATGACTCGCCTGATCCACGGCGAGGAAGCTTATCGGAAGCAGGTTCGGGATCTCACGCCGTTGCTCCTAAAAAAGGGTTCGCAGGCTCTCTCTGCTACTGGAACATACAACTCTAACCCCCCGCCTCCGCCTCCCCACATCGCACGCAGAAGCCGAGGAGAAGGCTAGACGTCAAGCCGAGAGCTCGGGGCAAGGTTCGGCGCCGAGGGGATCTTGACGAGTGCTGCGTAGGCTACTTCTCTACACTCTCGCGGCGACACGAGCTGATTCATACTCCTTAGCAGTACTGGACGAAGAGCGATACTGCGAACATGACTCGCTCCCACGCTTCTCCATCCACCCCGCAAGCGAGCGCCGAGATCGAGCGCACTCCGAAAGTCGAGCGAGATCCTCTGACAGGACGAACCTCGCTCGGGCGAAGGGGAGAGAAGCGGCGCTCTCACATCTGCTCCAAGCCTGCGAGAAGACAGCCAACTCTTCTCCTCAAGCCTTCGCCGAGCCCAGAGCTTTCTCTCTCTCGCCACCCCTCCGCGCTCAATGCCCTCCTCAGTACACCTCCCGAAGAACAATTACACTTCATCATCCTCGACTCTACACCTAACGCTCCTCCCCAGCTTCTCACTCAGCTCCTCATCCAGTAGATCCTTCAACCGTTTCCCATCTCGGGCGTAAAACCACACGCGGTGGGAGGGGTCATAGTCGTAGCGCTTGGGTCCGCTGTTGCATCCGATGAGAGAAAGAGGGGGTTAGCTCGGGTTCATTTCAGAGAGCGAGGAGGGGGCGGGGAGAAGGAGAAGGCGCACGAGAGGGGAGAGGAAAGCCAAATCTGCTTATTTGGAGGCTGCTTGTTGATCACGTAGGTGCCCAGACTGTCGCCCAGGTTGAGAGTGAGGACGCCGGCCTGGCCGCAGGGGGAGGTCTTGGTGTTAGCCGGTTGAGCGTTAGCTGGGCTTCGGTCGGGTCGGGGTGCTCGGCGGGAGGGGGGGAGGGGGCGGGGTTCGGCGCGCGCGGGGGGAGAGATGCGCGGTGAGGGAGAAAAGAGGGGTGGAAGAAGGTGCTCGAGCAGGGAGAGGAGGAAGGGGAAGGAAGGAGCCAGGAAGGAGACAGAGACAGGCGAAACGCACAGAGTACTCGACATCCATCTCCTTGCCCAATTCCGTCTCGCCCATGTCCTCTACCAATTCCTCGAGATAGTCGGTCAGACGGTCCATCGTTTGGTCCGAGACGAGGCGGTATTGTGAGGTGGTGAGGTCGCTATAGGGGTGCAGGATGGCGTCAGCGAGCGGGAAGGGAAGGCAGGGCAGCAAGGGGAGAGGAGAGACGGACCCTATGGTGTAGGGTGATGTTGTAGGAGAGGTGAGGCTGCTAGCTGTTGAGCGAGTTGTAGTGAAGCAGCGAGACTGAGGGGCTGCTGCTGAAGGGCGAGGAGCGAGTTGACGGAGGAGCAGGAGGAGGGACGTTGAGGGAGGCTGCTGCACCCTAGCAGCAGCAGTGCGAGCTAGTCTGGTGAATAAACTTGTTGGACGAGTCATGACTAGTAATGATAATGAAGGAGAGCAGCAGTGAAGGGTCGAAGAACAAGAGACGTATCGTCTCTGTCCCTCTCCCTCTCTCGTTCTACTGGGCTACATCTCATGGCCTCCCCTCGTCCACTTCTCAAGAGGAGCAAAATGATTCCCGTTTTACCATTAGATATGGAAGAGGAGGAATCTCACTCTCACCTCCCTCTCCCTCAGCCTCAACTCCCTCCCGTTCCAGCACTTCCAACAGCTCAAGAGCTACAGCAAGAGCAACAAGACCAAGAGGAAGATGAGAGACATCGTCTTTGGGACTTGTTCAGCGACGAGTACCATGATAGTACGTCTCTTGCTCTTGCCTCCCAGCTGGACGCGCCGTGTTTGGCTCACCTCACGCGTCGCTCGCTGACCCCTTCTGATGCGCTACAGTCGTCACCGAGCTACCCCTTGAATTCCAACGCAACTTTCACTTGATTCGCGAGCTAGAAGATTCACAGCAGAGTGAGTCGCCGCGCTGCTCCCCTCTTTGCTTCCCCGCTCGCTCGCTCGCTCACCCGTGCTCTCTGCTCTGTTTTCGTAGGCTCCACCCGCCTCCTCCAAACCCTCCTGCAATCCTACATTACCTCCCTCTCCTCCCCTGCTCTGCCCCCGACCGGCACGCCAGCACCCGACGAGCAGCCACAGCCCGCCTCGACTTCGGCGAAGGATAGGTTGGAGATGATTAGCAAGACTGCCAGGGCGGCTATTAGGGCGGGAGAGGATAAAGTGGGATTGGCGGTGACGTTGTATGAGTCGGTGAGTTGTGCTGCTGATCTTGGGGTGCGGCGGAGGGTCGTTGGAGGGGAACAGAGGGGGAGGGGGAGCGTCGAGCTGACATTTCCTGCTTTCCCTTCTTCCCCCCCCCCCTACTCCACCCTTCGATCCTCGCTCCACCTCTCTCTGCCCTCCCTCCCATCCACACTCCCACACCCCAGGTCGACCGGCACATCCGCCGCCTGGACGCCTCCCTCTCTGCCGAATCCGATTCGCTCCTCCTAGGCCTCCGTCCCGGTACACAATCATCACACGACGCGCCTCAAGCTTCGGTGGGGGTGCGGGGAGAGAAGAACGCTGCTGGGTCTACGACGAACCTCGGCGCTCGGCTGCTCGGCGCCCGTTCGGTGGGAGCGGGGGTAGGGTCAGGGTCAGGAGTTGGGGGAGGAGCAGCAGGGCTGGGAGGAGGAGCAGGGGGAGATGGAGGAGGAGGAGGAAAGAAGGAGACGAAGACGGAGAAGAGGCAGCGGGAGAGGAAGCGCAAGAGGGAGGAGAGGCGCAAAGGGGAGAAGGGGGAGAAGGGGGAGAAGGGGAAGAGGGAGAAGGGGAGGCCGGGGAGGCCGCCTTCCAATAAGAATAAGGGAGGGCCGGGGCCGGGCAAGGGAGGAGGGACGGGGACGGGGCCAGGAGGAGGAGGAGGCAAGCCCCATGTGCCGAGTCATTTTGTCGAGACGGTGGAGATGGCTTGTGAGTCGTCTTTTGTCTGGCTGGGTCTACACGCCGTTCTTGCTCGGGGGGAAACGCATCGCGAGGGCCGAGCTGACTCTCCTGCTCTCCTCTCCTCCCCCTCCGCCGCTTCTTGCTCGACCGACACTCCCTACCTCGCCGTCCTTGCCCATCCTCCGTCATCTCACTCGACTCGACTCGCTTCGTTCCATCCTCGCCTCGCCGCCCTTCTCTCACAATTGCGCTCCCTCGCTCGCTCGCCAACCCAAAGTCGACCCCACCGAGCCGACATATTGCTACTGCGATCGCGTCTCTTTCGGAGATGTACGCTGCTGCTCCCCTTTTTTTCCCTCCTTCCTCTCTCTCTCTCTCTCTCTCTCTCTCTCTCTCTCTCGCTGACCCTTCCTCTCCTCCCTCTCCGGACCCTTCCTCCCCCCTGCCTCCCACCCCCCGCAACCCAAAACAGATGATAGGCTGCGAGAACGAGGACTGCCCGCGCGAGTGGTTTCACATGGAGTGTGTCGGCCTTACTGCTGCGCCGAGTGGGGTGTGGTTTTGTAGGGATTGTAGGCCGAAGGTGTAGGCGAGCTTGGGAGGGAAAGAGAGGGGCGGGGGATGGGGGCTGTTGTATTAGGTTAGGTTGAGGGGGAGAGGAAGAGGAAGGAGGTGAAATTATATCTGTCTTTGCGAGGTCATTTGGGAAGGTGAGGGAGATGCAGGAGAGCGAGGAGAGAGGTTCGGCGATGAGCTCGGCGCGAATTTGAGAGCTTGGTGGGAGACTGGGAGAGCGCGGAGGTAACTTGCTGTACCCCATTCGCTCTATACTATTCTTAGCATCCTCTGAGCCGACCAAGAAAAAAAAAGCAGTCGCGCTCAGACCCTCCGGCTCAGCCAAACCTCACTCGACGCGCCCAAGTTGCTCTTGTCCTCAGCTCGCTCGCTCGTCGTTTATCTCGCGTTGGCCTATGAGCCTCCCTCTTTTACAGCAGCCTTCTAATCCCCTACATTTTCATCGCCCTCTCCCTATTCCTTGCCACTCCTCTCGCCTCAACCCGTAGCCCACTACAACCACCTCCCTACACACAGCGCCTTCCTCCTCCCCCCTTCGCAACTCTCAACTCGCCGCGTCGCCCCTTTCACACGGGTCTTGTACCCTCTTTTGGGTGTTAGAACCCAAGAGGGGAAGAGAGGACTCGTGTACCCTAACCCTAGCTTCACCCATCAATATGCGCTCGAGGAGAGGGTGGTCACACACGCGTCTACCTTTCTGGGCGAGGGAACTGGGCTTGCAGGGCTGTGAGGAGGAGGAGGAAGGAGAAAGAGGGTTCCTCTTGAGTTTTGGTGAGAAGGAGGTGTAGCACGGTAGTAGGGACAGGCGGGAGGATGGATCCCTTACAGCTCGGACGGCCGACAACAACAGACGCGTCTCCCTCCCTTCCCTTCTCTTCTTTCTCTCCCTCCTCATTTCAACCGTATCACCCTACAGCAACCCTCACCTCACCAATCCTCACTACACACGACCCCCATCCCTCCCACTCTCAGCACTTCAAATCGCTCCAGAACGCCCTTCTTCTCTTCTCCCCCCACTCCGAACCCTTCGCCGAACGAGCTATCCTCCCATCTTTCTCACTCCTTCTTCTACCCCGTCGCGCATTCCTCTCAATGCTCGCTCGACCCACCTCAACTCCATCTCTCCCCAAGCTACCGAGGAGGAAGCAGGAGAAGAGCAGGAACCTAAGGCCGCTGACTCGACCCGACCCGTCGCCGAGACCGAGACCTCGCGCCTTGAGGGCGCCGGAAGGGTTTCGGACCTCGGTGCGAGGGAGGGAGGCGCTGGATGGTTTTCTCTCTTTTCTCTTCTCTTGTGTCTCTCTTCTCGGCGGTGATGGAAGGAGGTGATGGCAAGAGGCGGCTATAGCCGAGCTCGGAGTTGGATCGGCGGGACCGGAAAAGGGAGGAAGAGGGTCGGTCGAGTTGAAGCTCGATAGGTTGGGGGAGAAGGGGACGGAAAGGGGAGGGTTCGAGGATTGTAGTCGTTGGGGTGGTGAGCGGGGTGCTCTTTGTGAGGGTTGGCGTTGGGGTGGTGGAGGGTTTACGCGGGAGGAGGAGATGGAGGAACGAGGTCGAGGTCGAGGTCGAGTGCGTTCGGTGGGTCGGTCGTCGAGGGGATCCGGATCGCCCTTCCTCCCACTCCACATTCACGCAGAGCGACCGCCTCTAACGGAGACGGCTCGCTCTTTCTAGCGCTTGCATCCCTCTCTCTCATCAGCTCGGTCGAGTCTGAGCTCTCTCATTCTCTCTCTTACTCATCTTTCGAGCAGCCAGCAGGTCTCGGCACCTCGCTCATTCCCCTCGTCTCTTTCTCCTTTCGTCCTTCCTTCGGGTTGGCTATCAGGGAGAGGAGCAGGGGAAGGACGTTAGGGATCGCTTTTCCTTTTCGGCGTGGTCCTTTCTCTCTCTTTCGTCCCTCGCTTTCTTCGTCTCGTCTTCGCTTCTCTTGCGAGGAGTGGAAAGGGCGGAGTGTGAGTTCGAGGAGGAAGAGGATCAATTTACTCTAGGCTGGACGACCGCGCACTGGTTTTGCTCTCCTCCCGAGGAGAGTCTAAGCCCCTCTAGTCGTCTTCAGCAGGAGGACCCCGAGCGTTTTTTAAGATCATTCTTTCGCGCCGGTTCCGCTCTTTCCGTCACCTCGGTGCGCTCCTCCCCGTCGTCAGGATGGGTCGAGTGAGCGAGGGAAGGGATGGAGGAAGCCCAGCTGTCATCGGCTAGTGGCAGAGAAGATGGTCTTGTACGCCGAGTTGGGTGGAGCGTTCGAGATCTTGGAGCGGAGGCGCTTTTCTTTTGGGAGGATCGTACGGAGAGGGTGGGGGAGGGGAGTACGGGCGCACGGATGAGGTGTAGGAGTTGGAGAGTTGCTATGGAGGTTGGATGATGATGGTGGGCTTCCGGCGATGGATGGATGGACGAGCGAGCTTGGAGGGAGGTTGTCGTCTCGGCCGACCGCTCTCCACCAGCAACAGATGATGGAGATCCTTCAATTCCCCTCTTTTCATGCCTTTGAGCAGCTAGTTCGCTTACCTCCTTCTTCTTCTCCCTACACTTCCCTAGACCATCACCTTCCTCCCACCGCTTCGACCCTCCACCAGTCCGCTCCATCCTCTTCCCTCCCCCAAGACCACCGAACACCCATCGACGACGCTTTCACCCCAAAACCTCCTTTCCACGTCTTCCAACTCCACCTCACGCTACGCCATCGCAACCGCTCGCCGAACCTCACACAAATGTCATCTCGTCAAGCGAGCCCCTCCCCGCTCCTCTGCATCATCTCGTTCCTTCCCTACCTCCCCATTCCAGTCCTCATTTCGTCCCTCTCAGTAGGGCGGAGCGTTGGCTCGGAACCCTAATCGCACAGCCGCGCGACGTTCTCTGCCCCTCCCGAGGGGGAGACTCTTCCTGTCCTCGTCCTCGCGCACTCGAAGCCGTTCGCTGATCGTCCTCTCTCCTACTACACCTTCTCTCTTGATCCCTCCCTCGCCGCCGCTGAGCTACAGATCCGAATCCGACGAGGACGACCTGCCACGCCGAGTAAACTCGACCTTCGCTGTCCGAGCTGCTTCCGCTCGCAGCCGCCTCCTTCCTCTTCCCTCGACCCGAACGACCGACGAAACCGACCTCCTCATCAAGCGCACGACCCACTTCCGCTTCACTCGAACCTCTCATCATCAACCCGAACTCGAGCTCAGCTCGGCCTTCGTCGTCGTCGTATCGCACCTCGGGGTTCTTGGGGTCCTCTTCCGCCGCTGAGTCGAAGGGCATTGTACGCGCGGAGATGAGGATGCTGGGTCGGAGCTAAGGAAGGATGGGACTTGAGATTTGAGCAGCCTACGCGCAGAGGAACTCGTCAGCTTACGATCCCTCTCCTCCTTTGCCCTCTCCCTTCGCTTCTTCTCTCCCTCCTCCTCCTCTTCCTTCGCACTTCTAGCACCGAAGAACCTCGAGTGGACCGCCTCTTCCACTTCGACTCGACCTCGCGACCCGACTCTTCAAGCCACGCCTCCAGCAACCCGAACTCGCAGCCCAGCACTTCGCCTCGCGACCCGCCTCAACGCCCACTTCCTCGCTGATGAAGACGACCTCTCTCTCTCTACTTCCTATGAACCCGAGCTCTCATTCCCACCTTCTCCTCCCTCTCGCTCCCCTCTCCGCTCTCTCCCTCCTCCCCGACCGCCCGCGCGCATCTCCTCCCTCCCATCTCCTCTACCTGATCATCTCTCCACCCCTCTCTCTCCTCGTATACACTCCTCACGCCCCTCCCTCCTCGCCCCTCCCCACTCTCCACTCCAAGCCCTCAGAACCCTTCCTCCTCCTCCTCTCCTCCCCTCCCTCTCTTCCCTTTCCCTCCCTTCCTTCCTTCCCTCCGCGCACCTCCCAATCCTCTCAAGAATACAGCCCCCTCGGGGTACAAACTCCCTTCCTCCCCCTCTCCCCTCCCCGTCTCCCTCTTTTCCACACCCCTCGCAAAGCTGACGAGGAGAAGCCCCAAGGATGAACGAGAAGAGCCGGCGGGTACGCCCAGGTCTCTTTGTTCGTCGCTTATGATCCGAGCTCGGAGACGCTGTTTCGACACGTCCGGGCGAGGGGAAGAGCGGCGGATGTGCGAGGTCGTGCCCTCCCTCCGGAGGGCACGACCAACCTCGTTCGATGGGGGTGGATCCGAGTCGTTTAGGCTCGCGAGGAGGAGGTTTAAGGTTCGAGTGTGGGTGATGTGGGTGGGTGGTGTGGAAGGTGCTGTATTAGAGCTATGACGCTCGGTGGACTCCTACTTCCTTTCGGTCGACGCTCCTCCGCCTTCGGGCGTGCAGGGCTAGACGAGAGTCGAGGATGGACCTTGAGATGACGGTTGGTGTTGGCGTTGGCGTTGGAGTTGGTGTGGGTGGGAAGATGGCGGGTCGAGTTTGAGAGTCGAGTTGAGTTGAGGTCGGTTTCTGCGGGTGAGGAGAGGGGGGAGGGGAAGGTGGTGTAGGAGGTGAGTGTGGTTGGAGTGTGAGGGAGACGGAGAGGAGATGACTGGGGATGAGGAGGAGGGCGGTCGAGTTGAGGTGCTCGCGAGGCGTTCGGTCGAGGGTGGGAAGGATTCGGAAGGGGATCAAAGCGAGGTGGTAGAGTTGAGGAGGCTGGACGAGCTTGTGGTGAGGATGTGGTCGGTGGGGACGTCGAGGCAAGGTGAGTCGGTGCTTGTTGGAGAGGGGAACGGGCGAGGAGCTGGTGTCGCGAGCGAGGGGGAGGGGCGCGGTGGAATGGGAACGTGAGGGCGAGCGGGGGATTGGTCGAGGTTGGTCGCTCGAGCGAGGTGCCAGAGTCGCTGGGCGAGTCGAGTCGAGTTGGGAGTGGTCGAGCGGGGAGACTTGTGGGCGAGCGAGTGATGGTCGGGCTTAGACGGCGAGTTCCCTCCTTCTTTTCGCTCTCTCTTTCCCTTCCCCTTCCCTTCTCCTTCCCTTCACTCCCCCCTCTCTCTTTCCGATGTCCACCTCTCAGTGCGAGGATCCCTAACCGAGGCGAGGTCGACGATACGATGAGTCGAGAGGAGTGCGAGTCCGGGCGAGAGGTAGGTTCGCTTCGGCGGATCGTTCGAGTGGGGGACTTGGAGGGTCGATGCGCGAGGAGCGAGGTGAGTTGGTCTCGGTTCGAGCTGAGGTCGGAGCGGCCTTTTCGGAGCAGCGACGATGCGGAGGGAGGACGGGTTCTCGCTCGCAGGTCTAGTCGATTCGGATCGCCCGGTCGGTCGTCGTTTGAAGGAGGAAGGAGAAGGCGGAGAGAGGATGACTCGCAACGCTCGACAACGCCGAGGATCGGGTTCGAGGTCAAGAAGGGACGCGTCGAGCAGCTCCGTCGAGCAGGGATTGGGGTCGCGCCGAGCGTCTATTGTCGTTTCTTCATCCCTCTGCCCTTTTCTTCGGAGTTGTGTGCAGAGCCGAGGACGGCGCTCATCTTCCAAGTCGCATAAAGCTTCGGCTCACCCTGGGATTTGGAACGAGGCGGATTCGAGTTGGGAGGTCGGCGGTCGTTAGAGGTGGGATGGGGAGGGGAGGGGAGGGCAGGGGCGCGGTGGTAGTGGGGAAGGGAGGAGGGATTAGCGGACGTTTGGAGAGGAGGGAGAGTTGAGATGGGGATGGTGTAGGGGAGGATTGAGGAGGGGAGGATGAGGGTCGAGCAGAAGGGGAAGGCGGTCGACGGAGGTCGAGGAGGAGAGGAAGCGAGTAGCGACTGGTGAGGGTTGATCTCTGATGTTGCTGTGTAGCTTTAGCTTTTGTTAGGGAGGAGAAATAGATCGAAGCGAGGGAGACAAGGAAACTTCCAGCGTCGAGCGCCGAGAGCTTTCCGAGCGAGAGGACTGGGTCGCGAGAATCGCTTGAGCAGCTTGGACTTGCCCTCTCCTCGAAGATGCTCGCCTCGACTCGCTGCCTCTGCCTCGCTGCCCGCGCTGCTCGCCCTACAGCAGCAGCAGCAGCACCAACACTTGCCTACCGCCCTACACGCTCCCTGCACGCTTTTGCTCCCACTCCATCTCGTGAGTTGGCGCTCCCATCCTTTTCTGCTCGTGTCGATGCAGCTCGGCGCGTCTGGACAGAGCTCGGTGAGCTGACCAGTGTTGCTCGCCTACATCTGTACCAGTCTACAAGAAGCAAGGAGGAGCACGGCAACAGGCTGCTGAGGCGTTTGAGGAGGACGACTTCCAGGAGGACGAATTCGACGATGTTGACGGTCTCTCGCCCTCGGCGGCCGAGTCTGCACCATCATCGGGTCGAGCGGATGCTGGACTATCCCAGGAGGAGCGCTATGCCCAGCGCCTGCCGGCCGTCCTCGCATCCCTCAAAGGCTCGCATTTCGCCCTGCGGTCCTTTGAGCCTTCCTTCCGCCCCGTCATCAACTTGCTGCACCTCACCACCCCGGAAACGGTCGACCAATCCCTCCAAGTCCTCGCCGCCTGGCGCTCGCGCGGTCTCCCCCCCTTCCCCGCCGACGCCCTCATCAAGAAGCTCGTCAAGTTCGGGCCGACGTCCACCCTCCTTTCCCTCCTTCAGGACCGCACCAAGTACGGCGTCGAGCTCAAGGACGTCCGTGGACTCGATTCGCTCTTTGTCCAGCTGAGCAAGATTGGCCAGGCGGAGAAGGAGGATGTCGAGCTCGTGCGTCCCGCTCTCGAGCAGGCCAAGCAGCTCGTCTCCATCGTCAAGTTCGCGCTCCCGGATTCCGTCGACCCCGTCGGACCCGTAGCGACTCTCGCTCCCGCCCTCCTTCTCGCCAACTCCCCTTCCGCTACCCCCGCCGACAAGGAGGCAGCCAAGGCCCTCCTCGCCGAGGCCAGGCAATTCGCACCGGAGGAGGTCGAGACGGTCGTGCTGGATGAGGTCAGGAGTAGCAAGGTCAGGAAGCTGTTGGCGAGCAGGGTGCTGGTCATCAGGAAGGAGTTGGAGAAGCTCGGTGGAGAGGAGGAGAGCCTGAAGTGGGTCAAGCAGGTCGAGTCGGGATTGGCCAAGTTGATGCCGAAGCAGGAGTAGATTGTAGGGCTGTACGTATGAAACATCAAGCGACTATATCGCAGCTCTCGAGGGACGCCGGCGCGCGAATTCTCTCGGCGCTGCTCGTGGGCTGAGTAAAACGCCTTGCACGGCAGCTATACTACTCGGCTGGCGTCTCCTCCGCTACAGGTACAGCCTCAGCCTCTTCCGTCTTCCTCTTCTTCGTCTCTGGCGACTCGCCATCAGTCATCTCGACGTCACCCTCATCCTCCTTCTCCCTCGGTCGTTTCGGCGTCTGAGGCGTTGCTCGCCTCGGCTCCCGCTCGTTCTCCTCTACCGGTACCTCAGGCAGGTTAGCCTTGGCTACTACTTCCTCTTCTTCCTGCTCTTGAGGCTTCGGCTCGTCGACGACGATAGCGGTAGGTTCCTCCATGGTCGGCTCAGTGGGCTTGCCCTCGGTGCTGGCCACTTCCTCGACAACCTCGGGGACGGCGGGGACGACCTCCTCCTCCGGCTTTCCCGATGCCTCCTCTTCGGCCTTCTCCTTCTCCTTCTCCTTAGCCGCGTCCTCCGCCTCCTTCTCAGCCTCGACGCCCTCCATGACCGTTGCCACCTCCTCCTCCGCACGCTCCCGCTCGGGCTCCTCGCTCTTCTCCCCTCGGGCAGCCCTCTCGGCCTTCTCCTCCGCTTCCTCCTTCTTCCGCCTCTCCTCGTCGATGCGAGTGAGAAGCAAGTCGAGGTCGCCAGCTTTGATATCGGCGAAGAGGTGGAGGTGGGTCGAACGGGCCGAGCGGATGGCGCGCCAGTGAAGGGCCGAGAGCTTGATGTCGAGCTGTCGGAATCTCGGTATTAGCGAAAGGAAGAGACGAACGTGAGAGGGGGGAGCAGACGCACCGATTCGAGCTCCGAGTTGAGCTCGGCGATCTTGGAAGTGGCCTTGCTCGCCTCGGCTTGCGCCAGAGCTGCCTTCTTCTGCTTGACGAGCCGGCTGGCCATCGTATACTCCCTCACAATCTTGTCAAAGTCGTCGCTTCCGCTGCAAAGCGTCTCAGGGTCAGCTTCTCCTCCTTCCTTTCCGTCAGCTTCAACCGAACTCACTCCTTCGATGGAACGAAGCCCTCGAGCGAAGTCGTGTTGTGCTGCCATGTCTTCGAGAGGTTCGGATTACCCATCGAGTACGGATAAGCCTTGGGCTTCCTTCCGAGCGCCTTGAGCTTGTTGCGAGCGAGTTCGGATTGCGATTCGGCGAGAGGTGGCTTCTCGAAGGGGATGCAGGATTTGAGCTTCCAGTCGATCTTGGGTGGGAGAAGCGTGTCAGGGGAGAGAGACTCGGCATGGAAAGATGGAAGCCCACCCAGTTTTGCTCGCGTTTGAGAATCAGTTCGATCGACTGGCGGAAGCGTCGGCCTCCCTCCATGCTATCCATCTCGTTGAGCGTCTTGTCCTTGAACTTGCGGATCCACTTCTCCTGTGTGCGTGCAAAGAAGCAGCGTCAGCTCTGAGGCTTCTGTTCACGGAGCAGACCGACGACTGACGTTGTCGGGCATGAGGACGGCGTTGAGGAGGGCGGGAGTGTTGGTCGTGCGCTTGGCGATGCGCACGTGTTCGGCGGGGACGAAGGAGAGGAGGTACTGGTAGAGGATGAGCATCTGGACGAGGATTTGACGGCGGAAGGCGGGGTCGGCGATCTGCAATGAGAGGGCAAGTCAGCTCGGCGCGTCTTCACCGTTGACGAACCACCTCGAAACGCACCTCGAGCTCCAATAGGTTCTTGCTCGTTAGGAACTTGGGGAAGAAGTAGTGCTCCAGGCTCTCATCCTCCTCCTCCGAGGACAGCTTGGCCTTCTGCTTGCCCGCGCTCGCCGAGTCCTTGCTCGCTCCGCCGAGCTCCTTCTCCTTCTTGGTCGCAGCGGAGAAGACGGCGAGTGTCTTCTCGAGCGCAGTGTGTAGGGAAGCGAAAGAGTCGGTTGCTGGAGCGGGAGTGGATGATGTCGAGGCGGGAGAGGAAGAGAAGAGCGCGGGAGGGTTGGTGAAGGTGCGCTGGAGGGACCAGAAGGTGGTATAGAGCTCCGTGGTGTCGTCTGTGGGACAAAGAGTGAGTACAGAGGTACGCCGAGCCCTGATGTCGAAGCTCACCCTTCTTCTCCTTGCCCTCATCGACATCCATCTTCTCCTCCGACCCATCCACATCCTCGAACGACGTGACCTTGCCGACGTTGAAGTTGCCGCGAAGGTTGACTCCACTCTTCTCTCCAAGGGGGAAGACGCTGCTGAGGAACAGGAGGATGCGACCCGAGAAGACGACGTGCTCTTGCTTGGACCGAGGGAGGCGGCGGAGGAGCTCGTTGGAGATGCGGAGGAGGACGGGTCCTTTGCCGCGCATCGCTTGCATGCCCTGTGATATATTGAGGTTAGCGAGATGCCTTTGACGTCGAAAGCGATGAGATACAGACCTTGGTGAGGCGCTCGACGCGCGACTCGATCCAGCTGAAGATGCGCTCGCAGACGGCGAGGGTCTGCACTTCGATGAGGTTGTAAATGGACTCGAGAGGGATGCTGTCGCTGATGTATTCTGTGGTGCGAAGGAAGTTAGCGAGCGCGCCGACGAGCTGATGAGAGATGGGAACGAACCTCGCTCTGCGAAGGTGAGAATGATGTCAAGGATGTCGCAAAGCAGGCCGTAGGACTCTAGCTTGGCGCTAGACTCGTCGACGGGATACAGCGCCTGTAGTGGACGTCTAGTGAGCTCACGCGCGAGGTGGACGAGGGGGAAGCGAGCTCACCACATCAAAGAGCATCTCCTCCAATGCACGCTCGATAGCTGCTCTGCGCACATTCTTCTCGTACTCCTGCACCTCATCGCCCTCCGCCTGCCTGCCTACAGCGTCGATTACGCCCTCTACGAGCTCGCTTGCTGCCTGCTCCTCGAGTCCCTCTTGAGCTCCGTCCGCTCTCCTCTGCCTGAGCTGCTCTGCTACAGTAGCTAATTGCTGATTGAGAGCTGTACGAAAGTCGGTGAAAGCGGAAGGAGGAGCGCGACGAGCTGCTCCTGCTCCCGCTGCTGCTGCTGTTGAGCTGGGTATACGAGCGGAGGTGGGAAGGGAGCCGAGAGCGCTGAGGGAAGTGAGAGGGGAGGAGGGAGGCTGATCTTGTTCTGTAGCGAGTTCGATTGGTACTGGTGTGCTGGCTGCACTTGTACGCTTGGATGTAGCCTTCTTGCGGGGCGCCATCTCTTTAAACGAGGATGAGGAGGGAGTGAGAGAGCGATTCGTCGCTTTCCCTCCTTCGTCGTTCACCGTCTGTCAGCCTCAACTCGTCTACGAGAAACTGATACCCTATGACCTCTTCCGCGCTTTGCTCTAGCTTGCCCAGGCTGTACGATCTGACCGACTTCGCCTTTGAAGTGACTGTGGGCGACCTGCTCTCGCACTGCACTCGGTCGAATTGGGCTCGGGGACACTTCTCAAGGGCGAATCCTCTCGTGATGGTGTCTGACATGAGCGGGAGAGTAATGATGTAGATGAGCAGGGCCGTCAAGTGCGCCTCGTCATTCTCACCGAGGTGCCCTTCGTCAATGTACGTCCTCTCTCAGCTCTGGCTCAGACTACTCACTGACACCGCGCATCGACAGTATCAAGCTGTTAAATTCTCCTACTATGTCGTTCACAAGCTCCCAGACCTCGCACGCGACCCTGTCGGCAGTCAGCCTCCAGACGGGCTCGGCGATTCCGGCACGTCCGAAGCCTTCGCTTTTCCTATTGCCTCACATCCGACCTCGGAGAGCAGGGTCTCTTCTATCTAGTCTTATCGTGTTGCATTCTCAACAAGCTACAAGCAATTCCCTGCCGTTGAAGTGGAAGATCACGCTGGGGGCAAGTGGTTAAGCCGAGCTCCGGCTTTCGTGGCGCTGTCTAAGGAAACCGTGGTTGCTACCAACTCCAACCACAAAGTGAGCTGGTCCTTTTCCCTCTTCTCAACACTCGCTGACCTCTTCCTCGCTCTACACAGCTGCACGTCCTCATCCCCGGCGCTCCCTTCACTCTCCCTTCCTCCGCCTCCGTGTGACGCATTGCTCTCCGAGTGCCCCCCCGACTCGCTGGACTGCCTACAGTGCGTATACAATGCTGTGCGCCCTCGCAGCTCATCAATACCTTCTTCGAATGGGGCCGACAGCGGTGGATCGAGCAGGTGGGCGAGCAGGGGAAGCGGCGAAGAGGGAGAGGGAGAGGGAGAGGGGAGTTCGGGATTAGAGTCGTTGATGCGTGAAGAGGAGTGGGACTTCTCCGCTTTGTGCTTTGCTGGGTTCGACGTTGGCTGGCGAGAAGGATGGGCCAGGTCGAGAAGTGGAGGAAGGAGATCGAGGAGCCGTAACCTCGGTGGTCGCTTGTAAGACTCAGTATGGGACTGTAGATCAGATATGTTGTGTATCGGTAGTGCAAGACAGGCTCCCAGCGACGCTGCAGAAGTCCAGCGAGCCCTCTCGCCGACGTCGCGACCTGCGGGGAGGGAGCTCGGCCGAGAAGCTGCTCCGAGCTCGCTATAGGTCATCATAGCTCACTTGTAGCACCGCAGCTACTTGACGACAGCACGAAACCTCGATCTACTCACCTACAGAATCTAAGCTCGGACCACCTCTCCCCCCAAGACCGTCCGTCTCTCCGCTCTCGCCGTTTGCTCTCCTCCCACATCTTGCTCTTCGAACTCGGCTCTCGTCTCTTCGCCTCCGACTCGCGCTCAGTGGGAAGTAGCTACAGGACTACAAGGCTACACTCTCGAAGCTCAGCTACAGCCCTTCGCTCTCCCTGCGCCAACCCTCGCCCGCTGTCTCATCTCCAACTCGAAGCTTTCTCCTCCCTCAAAGCATGGTCGTCCCCCCCCTCCCCGTCGAGATCACCGAGCACATCATCAAGCAAGCTCTTCCGCCTCTTCGCTTCGACAGCTTCAAAGAGCGCTACAGAATTCTCAAGACGTTCTCGCTCGTCAATACGACCTGGAGGGAGATCGCGCAGAAGGAGCTAGGCCGCCACCTCAAGCTTCAAGGTGGACCGGGACTTTTGTTTGACTCGTGTGCGGCTTCGCGCTCGAATGCACTTACCGATACAAGGGCGCTGTGGTCGTATAGCTCCGTCGTGAGCACCAACAGTCTGGACGCCGTTTGCGGCGGTCTCGAGAGGTGCGCTGGTGTGAAGGACATCTAAATATCGTGTGCTATTACACATGAAGACTTCTACGACGTGGCCAGAGGTGAGTCAATCTCCTTGGAGGGCGCAGCTCCGAGCTAACTCTTTGCTCGGCGCAGACCTCCGCACCTTCACCGGCAATTTCGTCGACTTCGACCTCTCACAAGCCACACCAACTTTCGACGATCTCGTCGATGTCTCTCTGAGCGACCCCCTCCTCGCCACCGGCCACTGCGCCTGGTCCCGCTTCCTCAACCCGAGCACCTTGCCGTCCCTTCGCCGCCTCCGGCTCCTCAGGCTCTCCGAAGGGGACTTCTTCGGAGGCGACGAGGATGCAATTGTTGATCCTCATGACCTGGTGCAGTCCGTACTCTCGCTCGCGCCGCAACTCTGGACGCTCGCCGTCTTCGAGTTCGACGGGCAAGACCTCGTCAATCGCCTCTCGGCCGAGGATTGGAAACGCTTCGCCGACCTGCGCCACCTCACCATTGGCAAGGGATCGACTACCCTGTCCATTTGGGCGACCGACGCTAGCTCAATCCCTCCCCGCCTCAACTCGCTTACCATCCTCGACCTTGCCCCAAACCTCGAATCCGACTTCGACCTCGGCCTCGGCGGCGGCGGACAAGCTGAGCTATACGAGGAGCTGCAAGGTGTAGTCGCTGCATGGGGCGGTAAGCGCGGTCGCAGTCTGATGGTCAAGCGCAAGAGAGGGATCGAGACAGAAGGAGACGGAGCAGAAGCGCTGGCTCGCCAGGCGTTACTTCGTTCGGCCGAGGACAGCGGCGTCGTTGTGCAGGAGGTGCTCGCCGTTGGCTCCTTTGACAGCTGGGAGACCCTCTTCGATATCTGGTGAGTCTCCTAGTTCCGTTGCTTCTCAATCCAGCTGACCCTCATCCAACCTTTGCAGAGCTCGGGGTCGAGGCGAGGCGGAAAGTGACCGAGGGCTTGGCGCTTTGCTGCGTGAGGCGGTGCGAAGATACTTTCTGAATGAGTTGCTACTTCAGAGCCTCGCGAGAGGCGGTGGGAGCGACAGCGAAGGATTCCGAGCTCGGCGAAGGTGACTCTGAGCTTCGGCCGAAWCGGTTCGGCTGCCTCTGGCGGGACTCGGGAGCAGTGAAGCGAAGTTTCGTGAGGTCGGGGGCGTATGCTGCTAGTAGTGGATGCGAGAACGCTGCACTGTGAGAACAGCAGGCGAAGGGGGCAGTCCAGCTTCACAAGCGCCGAACCTAAGCCGTTTCGCTGTATCGAGGAGCAGGGGTCGAGCCAGGATACCAGAACTACCGCACCGACCCTCTGCTGCCCTGTTCCTCTTCAGAAGTCGAACTCGCCTCGGCTGAGCCCTTCGCTGTCGACGCGCCTCAAGCTCAACCTCTCTCCCTTCGCCATCTCTCACCTCGTTTCTACTCTTCTCTCGCCGTCTCTCGTCTCAGCAGGGCTCTCTCTCCGAATCATCGAACAACCTACAACTCGAGCCTAATCGCGCATCTACTGTCCTCTTCAACCCCGTCTGAGCATCACCTGGTGCGTCTCAACACTCAGCGCGTCTCTCACTCGTTCGAAGCAGGGCAAGAGGGATGTACGGAGCAGACGGAGCATTGAGAGGGTTTTGGCGTGCTATGGCTCGTCATGGACTAGCTTGCAAGGCTGAAGACAAGCTGCAGCGGCAGCTCAGCGTGCGAAGGAGCGAGCACCTGGTCCAGAGAGGAGCATGCTGCAGCTCAACAGGTCGAGCGCTGGAGAAGCAACACTGACATGTATTCTCGTCTGCTACAGAACCCCCTTCACCGACCGCACACTCTCGAGGGGCTCAGTCCCCGCTCCCTCCCTCCTCCTCCCTCCCGCCTGCACCATGTCAGACGACGAGTTCGATTTCGACGAGTCGGCCTTTGATGAGCTGGATCAAATCGAGCACACCTTCACGACCCTAGGCAAGCTCCCACCTCGGACGACCGTCAACAAGCCCGGGCTCAAGCAGCGCGACCTCTTCGGCGGAACCATCGCCGAGAAGGAGAAGCCGCCACCGGCTGCTGGCCCCTCACGAGCTCAGCAGGGCAAGGAGACGGTAACCAAGGTCAAGATCGTCAAGCGTTGGGACCCGGCCTCCTTCGCCAAGCACGGYTGGAGCAAGAAGACGGCGGCTGCSAAGAARGCGCTCGCGAGGGGAGKGAAGGGYARGGGCAAGGGCAAGAAGAAGKCGTAYGGMTCRGACGAGGACGKKTGGGACGACGAGGACGTACTCGAGGACGAYGGRGGCAGCGATTCGGACGACGGCTTTCTCGTCGACCCCACCTACGACCCKCAYGCGCCTCTCCTCCCCATCAAGTGGCCACCAGAYCCCGAAGCAGCCARGACCTGGGTCTACCCTTGCTCCMCCGACAAGCCGATGCGCGTCTACCAGTACAACATCGCYCACGTCGCCCTCTTTGAGAACACCCTCGTCTCGCTCCCSACTGGACTCGGCAAGACGTTCATCGCCGCCGTCGTCATGTAAGTGCAGCTCGAGTTCGACAGTTGTAGCTTCCCACTGACTCTGTACCTCTTCTTAGGCTCAACTACTACCGCTGGTTCCCCAAAAGCAAGATCATCTTCCTCGCCCCTTCCCGCCCTCTCGTCGCCCAGCAAGTCACCGCCTGCCACTACATCGCCGGGATCCCTCAAGAGCACTGCGTCGAGCTCACGGGCCACACCACGCCCAAGCTCCGTCACGTCGGCTGGTCGACCAAGCGAGTCATCTACTGCACGCCCCAGACGCTCGAGAACGAYCTCGCCAAGGGRAGGGTCGACCCTCGCGACATCTCCTGCCTCGTCGTGGATGAGGCGCATCGAGCGAGTGGAGACTACGCTTATTGCGGTGTCGTGCGCTACATGATGAGCCGTAACCAGCACTTTCGCATCCTCGCCCTCACTGCCACGCCGGGAGCGAAGGGCGAGGCGGTGCAGGACGTCATCGACAACCTTCATGTACGTCGATACTTTCGCTGTGAGGTCGCCCGGGATACTGCTGACCTCTCGTCTACCTCCCCAGATCGGCAACGTTCAAGTCCGAACCGACCAGTCGATCGACATCGTGGACTACACCCACCACAAGTCCTACGACCTCAACGTCCTCCCTCTCGGCGACGTTCTCGCCTCCATTCGCGACCGCTGGGGTCGACTCATGGACGTCTACATCAGGCCGCTCCTCGCCGCCCGCTGCATCTTCGAAGGCCGAGCCGAGTTCCTCACGCCTTACGTCTGCCAGATGGCTTTCGGCAAGATCAAGGCGCTCCCTGGAGGCAACTCGGCCAACGGATCCCTCTACCCCATGGCCAAGAGCCTCGGTCCCATGGCGAGGGCGATGGAGTACCTCATCGTGCAGAGCCTCACCGAGTTCGACAACTGCCTCAAGGACATCGAGTCGACGGGATCGAAATCGCTCATCAACAAGTCCGAGTTCAAGGAGATCGTTCGCGAGGTTCGCACCCTCCGCTCCCGAGCAGGCTACGTCGGACATCCCAAGATGGAGAAGCTTCGGTCGATGTGTCTCGACCACTTTGCCGCCGCCGAGAAGGACATTGACGAGGCCACCGGGATGCCTCGCGAGACGAGGGTCATGGTCTTCTGCAACTACCGCGCCGTCGTGGAGGAAATCGTCGACTGCCTCAACACTCAGCGACCTCTCATCAAGGCGACTCCCTTCGTCGGTCAAGCGCACTCGAAGGGCTCGCGAGGCATGTCGCAAAAGGATCAGATCGAGGTGGGTTGGCGCTATAGGCTACTCGACGAGCGTTCTCGCTAACCTTTCTCCCCTCGCCTCGCAGACCATCAAGAAGTTCAAGAAGGGCGTCTTCAACGTCATGGTCGCCTCATCCATCGGAGAAGAAGGACTCGACATTGGAGAGATCGACCTCATCGTCTGCTACGAGGCCAACAAGTCGCCCATCCGCATGGTGAGCTCTCGTACACTCGCTCGCTATCGCCTCGGCGTCTCGCTGACCCTCGCTTCTTCCTCGCAGCTCCAACGTGTCGGTCGAACCGGTCGAGCCCGCGACGGCCACATCATCGTCCTCATGACCGAGGGTCGCGAGGAGAAGAACTGGGAGAAGGCCCAAGCCTCGTACAACGAGGTGCAGAACGCCCTCGTCTCCAACAAGGTCTTCGAGCTCTACGCCGACGGCGACCGTATGCTCCCCAAGCACCTCAAGCCCACGGTCGACAAGGTCGAGATCAAGGCCAAGCCCATCAACCTCGCCACCATGACGATGAACGGTCAAATCGGCCTCGAACGGCAGATCTCGAGGGAGGAGAAGAAGGCGGCGAAGAAGAAGCCGGCGAAGAAGAAGCCGGCGCGAGATCCAAAGCTCAACATGCCCAACGACGCCTTTGACGGCTTTCGTACCGCAGGACAGCTCGCCGCCGCCGAGGCCAAGACGAGGAAAAAGGCGGCGCCCTCACCCGGCCAACTCGTTCGCGAGCGCAAGAAGGCCGTCTACCTCASCGAGGAGCAGGAGGAGCACATGCGCAATCGCTGGTTYCACTCGGACGACCGCCTCGTCAAGCCCGTCGTCTTYGACACCTACTCGCTCCCCTTCCARCGCGGTCAATCGGGCTCGGCGCTSACCATCCCTCGCCATGGAGACCGTCACGCCGATCTTCTCTCCTCGCTCGCCACGATRGAGAAGCTGGACGACTCGCACCCCGACGCTCTCGACAGCTGGCACGAGAAGATGTCGTCGGCGTTCAACAAGGATCTCCTCTGCATCTGGGATCCGACGAGGCGTGSCGGGCGCAACCCTCCCCATCCTCCTCTCCGACGCCCGCACGCTTCTCCCGAGCTGCCGTCCTCCTTTGCCATCCCTCCTCCAGCCACTCGCACCGTACCCAAAGCCCTCTTCCTTGACTCGTCGCCCGAACCCTCACCGCCCATCGCTCGCGCTCGACCGAATCCCGCTCCTCCTCGCCTCTCGCCTCAGCCTCTGCAAGCGCAGCGATCCGCCTCGTCGCCACTCGACGACCTCCCTCCACCTCAACGCCCCATCGCTCGAACGGCCTCGACTGCCGTCGTTCGCCCTCCTCCGCCGCCTCGAGCGAAACCGGCTCCACCCCCTCCCGAGCCCCGAGCAGCAGCTCCTCCACCACCCGCCGCCGTCTCTCGACCTCGACCTGTTCCTCCTCCCGCGCACACCATCTACCACCAGGAGCAGATCGACTCGCAACCTCACGGCTCGCTCGACCTGTTCGGGGTGCTCTCGTCCGAGCCAGACATCCCCGAGGCGGCAGCGCAGCCTTCGCTTCCTCGACCGTCGAAGGCGAGCACGAGCTACTCGGACATGCTGGATAAGGTCGCCGAGGACGAGGACATGTTCATCTCCGACAGCGAGTTGCTCAAGGGCGCCGTCGTCAAGGGCAAGTCCAAGTCGCCCGTCAAGGCTCGACCGGAGGAGATCGTGCTCGACTCGGAGGAGGGGGAGGAGACGCTGCCTCGCGTGCTCACTCAGGTCTCGCGCGATGAGCCCCTTCCGTGGTCGCCCACCCCTCCTCGAGCTGCTGCTAGACGCGAGGCTTCAGCGGAGGTCGTTCCCGACAGCGACGAGGAGATGATCGACTTTCTCCTTCCTCGCTCGACGGTCAGGACTCGCAGTACGACGCCTGAGGAGAGCATCTCACGTCCAGCTCGCGAGGAGCCAGCAGCGCAGGAAGACGACTGGGACGAGTTCAGCTTTTTCGAGCTGCCGGACGACGCGATGGAAGCTGCGCTCGACATCGCTCCCTCCAAGGTCATTCAAGCTCGCCCTCCCCCTCCTCCTCCTCTCCCTGCTCTCGTCCACACCTCCTCGCCCTCCGCTGTCGTTCTCGAGGTCGATTGCGACGAAGACGAGTCGGCGCTCATGCCACCTCCTCGCTCTGCCCTCAAGGCCCAACCTCCGCCTCAGCCCCAGTATCGCCCTCGCCCTCATCACCACCGCATCCCCGACTCGGACTCTTCCGAACCTCCCAGATCGGCTCCTCGTCTCCRAGCCGCCGCCGTTCCTCCTCGCCCACCTCACAGCATCGACGCCTCCTTCGACAACTCGCCMGTCGTGGTCGCTGGTCGACGAGGTGCCGCCAAGCGTACCGTCGTCGTTCGCTCATCCTYGCCACAAGAYGAGCCYGCACCTCGCGCTGGCCCTTCCTCCACCTCCGGTTTCCGCTTCGCCGCCAACCTCTCCGATTCGCCCGCTCAGCCTGCACCCAAGCCGCTCAATCGCCTTCGCCGAGGTCGCCAGGTCGTCGAGGATGAGGAGGAAGACGACGACGACGTGCAGGTGGAGGAGGAGGAGTACGACGAGCCGCTGCACTCGGCGCCCGAGCCCAAGTCGAAACCGAAGAAGGCCAAACGGATCAAGCTCACCGAGAAGGCGGCGGCTCGCTCCAAGCTCTTCGACATGGAAGCGGTCAACTCTTCCGCCGACGAGCCCGAGCCTTCCTCCGAGGCTTACGCTACCGAGGACTCGGAGGACCGTCGCTTCGTCGCCAGCGAGGATGGCGATCTCGAGGCCGTGTCGCCGGGCCAAGCTCGCTTCTACCGTGACTCGCTCATGAGCCAAGCTCCAGCGGCGTTCACGACGAGGCTGGGTCGCTTCGGCGGGAATGGAGCGAATCGGAGGAGGAGTGGAGGAGGAGCAGTCGCGCCGGGCACGCCGATGACTCCCATGACTCCCAACTCGCAGGATCAGTGGAGGTGAGTCGTTGCTGCTACGTCTCGCTAGACTCTTCGAGCTGACCTCGACTTCACTCCTCAGCTACGACTCGTTCTGCGTCGACGACGACGAGGAGATCGAGTATCAGTCGTCCAGCCAGAGATGAGGTGAGCTTCCTGTCGCTCTGCAGCCTGAGGCGTCTCGCTGATCTCGCTTCACTATAGGCAGTTATCCTTCTAGTACACCTTGTCGTATGGGCCTGTAGCTATTGTAGTCGATTTGTCCTGTCCGCGATGCCAGAGCCGACGCGAAGCGCTCGATGAGATCTAGAGGGAAGAGGTGTCGAGCATTGGTTGAGCCGGGCTTACAGTGAACCATTCTCGCATTAAGCTACTCGTAAGTGTGCGTCAGACGTGAGAACTTCGAAAGCCGCCCTCCTTCCGTCGTGCTCGGCGTGCTGTCTTGACCGCCCTTCTCAGCATTGCGTCAAGCTGGCGAGCTGCCGAGCGAGTTGTAGTCAACAGCAGTCCTTTTGAGCTCGTATTGCTCGAGCATGACCACTCAAGACGGCACACTCACTCGAGCTGCCCCCGCCGAGAGAGTCAGCTGGCTCAGCTCGCCTCTCCTGCACCTCCCAAAGCGCCGCCTCTATTCGCTGGTGCAAGGATGCAAGAGAAGAGTGATTTTGCAGCACCTGCAGAGGTACAGAGCAGGCAAAAAGAACTGTCGACTGGAGGAGGAGGGAATCGAACCCGCGGCCTCATGCATGCGAAGCAAGCGCTCTACCCCTGAGCTACACCCCCGATAATTCCCGGTTTCGAAATTGACCTGGCTTACTCGATACCCAGAACACTCTCGCGCCCTCCGAATCTCTCGGCGTCAACTTGACCGCCCGTCGGTAGCTGACTGTGGTGTAGAGTTGATGTGAGACTGCGGTGGATGGTAGCCGGGCTACAAGAACACGGCTTCTTCGCTCCGAGAGCCCGCGTACAAGCGCAGAGAGTTGTCTTAAGGACCTACCTCGCAGTCCGCTGCTCGGCGCTGGGCTGGTGCTCACTCCTGGGCCGATGCACTGCAGAGAATGTAGCCGAAGACAAGCAGCCTGGAGTAAACCTGCTCAAGAATTAGTCCGCATTGAGCTACAGCCACTGAGTGTGCTGACACTGACCGTCGCGAGCGGTTGAAAGGAAGGGGCATTGGGCAAACTCCTCGATTGATGGGCAGAGATGCAAAGTTGGGTCCTCCCAGTCAACTTATCTGGTGTCGAAGTACGAGAACGCTCGGAGCTGAAGCATGGGGTCGTTGGAGAAGTCAATGCCGGGGACCATGTTCAAAACACAAGGCGACCTGCTCCGTCTCGGTGAAGTCTGCAAGCAGTTGCAAATTGGCAACGCAGTGATGCAGGGGCTTTGCAAGCTACTAATGGCGCGGTTCACTCCTCTTGCCCTTCAAGTTTTTAGAAGAATAAAGGTGTCTGGTAAGCGAGCTGGAGGAGCAGGGGTGCAAGCTTCATCGCCGAGTTGCTTTTTATTTGGGGGCTTCTTCCATTGTGGGCAGGGACAAGCTCAGTGGGTGAGCTGTGGCTGGCTTGGACCCCCTTAGCCTGCCGACAGCACTGAAGCAGCACTGTGGAAAGGCCGCTGGAAAGAGAGGTCCAATCTTGAAACAGGCGCCGCCGAGCAGCCGAGCTCGGCTTCGATCTCTTCGCAGCTCTATACCGGAGCAGACCCCGGTGCAAGAGGGTGACAGGACTGCCGGTACTCAGGGAGAGCAGCTACATGACCGACCTCTGTGCTGGAGAGATTGCAGATGCCCATTTCGGGCTGACTCGCCGAGCGGGTCTGTTCCGAGCGCTCTGTTCAGGCGACAGGAAGCCAAAGGTGTTCTGCAGTGTCTCATAAGGCAAATACTTGCCATGACCGAGTGGGAGGGAGCGCAGAGAAGAGGGCTGCTGAGCCTGTGAACGTGCAGCGAGAGCCAGCTCGGCGTCTCCAGTGGCAAAAGATGATGTCCTGTACCCTCTAGAGCTGTAGCAAGGTACAAAAAACGAGTCAGATAGCAAAAAGTGGCATAACCGTGCGTGATGGAGAGGCAGGGAATCGAACCCGGGACCTCATGCAAGCGAGTCTCGAATGAGATGCTAAGCAAGCGCTCTACCCCTGAGCTACATCCCCTGCGAAGTTGCAAGTTGCAACTCTAGGTCTGTACCTCCCTGCTTGGCTACGCTCAAGCGAATTTGGAGGAGGGACCTCGGCGCAGAAGGAGAGGAGCGAGAAGGGCGACGAGGAGATGGAGAGAGAGGGCTGGTGCAGGTTGCTGCTGCTGGGCTGTAGCTATACTACATCCCCTGGGAAGTTGCAAGATGTGGGCCTGGGTCTGTACCATCCTGCTTGGCTATATTCGAGCGAATTTGGAGGGACTGTCGGCGTGAGAGAGGGCCGGAAGGAGGAGAGGAAGGGGAGCGAGGGGATGGTCAGAGGGGGTTCTTAGTGCAGGGAGGGTGGCTGCTGGGCTGTAGCTGTAGGGAGATAGCCTATCTTACGCTCTACAAGCGTCCCGTGTTGCTCTGGCCAGCCTCGACTCTCACTGGCCGCCCTCTCGGCGCTACCCTCAACTTGTGCTCGGCGCCGACGAGAGACAAGCCTGGCCTCACTGATAGCGGCAATCGGTGAAGCTAGCGCTGAGTCACCAATCTTTGGTAGTCAGTCTCCTGTACCTCAGCAGCAGTACTCGCGATAAGTTCCTGTTCTCGGCGCTGTCCAATTCCTGCTGCTCGGCGCCGGAGTCGCGCTGGCTCGCTCCTTGAGGAGCTATTTTGTTCTACTGGATACCTACCACTTGATGTGTAGTTGAGCTAGCCGTATAGCCCTTCTCAATCGTCACGGCTCGCAAGCTCCCTTCCGGCCTCGCTGCTGCCCGGCTCGGCGTCGACCATCTCGCCCGCTCGTCTGCCCTCGATCCGTTACAAACGGCTGTACATTACTAAGCACACTCCCCAAGAATACCCAAGACATCTACCATGCAACGGATGGCAAGCAAGCAGCCCTCACTCCGACTCGTCCTCGGCCCCGTCCTCCCCCTCGCTACTCGAACTCCACTCCAGCTCCCTCATCTCCGGCCCCACCCTCCTCGGCCGATGACTCGCTACTGTCCTCCTACTCTTCTCTCTCTCATCCGTCTCACCAAACACCCACACCTGCGACGAGGGCAGCACCAACGGGACCGTGGGTGGGCGACGAGAGGCTGGAAGCGAGCCCTTGACGGTGGGGACGAAGAGCGGGTGAGGAGAGGGCTCGCGAACGTAGTACCATCCTCCTCGCTGACCTCGGCGTCGTGGACTCGAAGCGGTGTAAGCGGAGGATGAGGTCGAAGAGGGAGTAGGAGAGTCGGCGCGAGGAGGAGCGGGCGAGGCTTCGGTCGTCGTGCTGGTCTTGCGGCGCTTCGAGGGGGGTTCGATGGGAAATGGTGGCGGAGCGAAAGGAACTGGAATGCGAGCGCATTTGGCGGCGGAGGAGGAGCGAGCGCGACGAGCGGACTCGGAGAGGGGAGTAGGGCGAGGAGCGTTGAGGCCGGGGAGGTCGCTGTTGAGAAGACAGGGTCAGCCCGTACTGTGCAGCAGCGCTCCGAGGATAGCGACTCACCCCCAAAGATCCTTCATGATCCCCATCCTCCACTCTCCCCACTGCTCCATCTCGAACTCGGTCACCTTCTCCGGCCCATCGCCTCGGCTGACCACCTGAATCAACTCTAAATCGTCCAAGGCATGCGTGATCTCCCCCTTCAATAGTCGAGGGTACACCCTCTTCTTGGTGAAAGCGCCGGCGCCTTCGGCATTGTCGAACAACTGGACGTGGGAAGCTTCGGGCGAGTGAGCAAAGGCGAAGAGGGCGAGCTTGATGGGCGTGATGGGGAAGGGAGTGAACGGCATGAGGTGCGCAAGGTGGGTGTAGAGCATGGTGACGTCTCGGACTCGAGCGGCGCGAGGATGAGGATGCTGTTGGAAGAGGTGGAGGCGGCTGGCGTGGGCTTGGCCGATGAGGTCGGGGTCTGCGAGGCGAGAGGTGAGCGCTGAAGCTCGTTAGGAAGAGCTTTACCCTTACCCGGTATTCCATGAATAGTCAAGCTTAGAGCGATCGTCGGGAAGTCGACCAGCAGGTGCTGATAAGAAACGGGCGAGAGATCTGCGCAGAGCAAGAGTCAGCGCCGTCGGTCGCTTGAGCGAGCAGAAAGAACCTCACCTTGCTCATAGTACTTCCTCAGCCGGGCTAGTTCCTTTTGAGCGAGCTTGCGTCCCGTGTGTGTCCTCCTCGACTGCAGGAGAGGCCGCCCGGGAGGCCCGACGATTGGAGGAGGAGGAGGTCGAGCTGGCGGTGGCGGTAGCGAGACTCGTGAGGGTCGCCTGAGGAAGCTCGGGGGTCAGGATCTCGTAGAGTGTGAAAAAGGCAAACGTCTTACTCGACGGGAGCGGGAGAGCCACCCACCGTGACCTTGAGGCGAGCGAGCTCGGGGCGGGCGCGAAGGAGCTCGGCGAGCGCGGCAGACTCCATTGGCGCTTCCTCGGGGCTGCAGAGTGACGAAGCGGTAAGCTACAGCTCATCTGTTGAGTTTGAAAGCACTGACTGAGCACCGCAACTCCGTGCTGCATCCATAATCTCGTGAAAGAGGACATATCGCCCCGGCTGCTCGACGAAGCCTGCCGTCACGTTCTTCCAGATGTCGCTGGTCGTCTGAGCCGCTCGTCGCAGCGTCATGAGAGCGATCTCCACCTTCTAGGGCGATGGGGAGTCCATGTCTTGGGCCATCAGGCGCAGTTGGGATGAGACGGGAAGGTCGACGTATCGGGTGATGCAGAGAGCGGCCTGTAAGAGGTCGTAAGAGTCAGCGTGTTCCTCGCGCGCCGGGCGACAGTAAGCACGAACCTTAACGGGAGTGACAGGGAACGGAGCAAAATCGAGCTTGCTGCAGAACCGAGCATAGTCGTTCCACTCGGCCCACAACGCCGAACGGAGGTGCGCTGGGTCATCGCCTTGGTTGAACTCGTAGCCAATCGCTACATCAGAGTCGCGATGATTTTGCTCGTCTGTGTGTATTTCGACAGGTTAGTCCGTCGCTCGCTCGATGCCGAGAAGGAGATCCGGCTCGGCGACTCAGCTTGGCCCGCCTCCTTGCGAATAGCCTGCAGCGTCTTCTGTATCGAGTCGAAGAGCTGAGTCGTATGATACAGCTGCGTCGAACCGTTATGAGTCCTCTCCGATGGCATCGCAGAAGGCCGAGTCCTGCTGCTCTCCTCCGTCCTCCTGGCGATCCCTGTGGCGAGCGAAGGGCGGTTCTGCTGCACTCTACTACTACTCTGCATCGCTGTAATCGACTCCACATCCCTGGAAGACGAGACGGGAGACGTGTTCATCTTCTCCCAGGAGCGCACGGACGGAAGTTTGAGCCTCGGAGTGGGGATGAGGGAAGGAGAGGGAGGGAGGCGAGAGGGAGGGGAGGAGGGTACAGATGCGGTACGGCCCGGGTTGAGGAGGGTCTTGAGGTCCATCGCTGGTGAGCTCCAGACGAATCGAGCGGGAGCAGGAGAAGCAGAAGAGAAAGAGAGGCGACGAGGGCAGGGCAAGAGAGGAGAGCGAGCGAGAAAGCTGCGCTCGGTCCTCAGGGGTGACTTCCCCGGATTCTGTGTAGTCAGGTGCAGAGCTTGTCTTGAGCTACAGAGAGCTGAACAGGGCTAGCTCGACCAGCGAAGCACCTTCCAGCTCGCGCATCCCTCCCGCCGAGCAGCTCTCACCGCTCCAGCTGTTTCGAACTAGTAGTTCGGCTCCTGAATTTGAGACCCCGCCTTTTCGATGGACGCTTTCGTGAGCTGTTTTTCACCATTAGGAAACTGTAGACGAGTATCAGCAGCGGCACGATGACCTCGAAGCAGGCTCTCGGTCAGGCCGTCCGCCGAGCTCGCGCTTCACGCAGCTCATTCAGGCGGCTGTTGTGCTCGTCCAAGGCGCTCAGAGCGATTGTGTACACTATCTCACCCCCCGAGTCGCTGCCGAGCAGGTCCAAGACTCCCACTCGCCACCGCCTCAGCTCGGCGCTCCGCAAGGTCCAAGCCTTTCGACCGCCTCCGAGCCGTTCAGCTCACACCTGACTGACGATACTCACCTCCAGGAACCTAATGCCTGCTAGAGCTCGAGAACGTGGAAGCTGGATAAGATACAGCAGCAGACGCCGGCGAAAAGGTATCGGCGTTGGCAGCTCGGCGTTGGCAGCTCGGCGCTGGAGCTCTCGAGTTGACAGGCGCTCTTTCGTCGCTGCGATACGTCGCTGCGGTACGAAGTCGAAACAGTCGCTCATTGAACTATGTACTGCTCATCTACCGCCCTCCGCAACATGAGCACCAAGCAAGCTTTCCTGCTCCCGGGATCCGCTAGTCGTAAAACGAGTCCGCCTCCTTGAACTCCAGCTTCAACCCCCTGTCCTCCATCATCTTCTCCACCGCATATTCCACTCCATCCGAGTAACGCTCCGCCAGCCACGACACCAGCATCACCTTCTCCAACCGCCTCAGCGCCGAGATGGCGTCCATCGTGCCATTGTCTTGGTCCTGGACGACCGCCCATAGCCACTCTTGAGACGGCTTCGATTTTTTTATCCCGTATGGAGACGCCGTCCAGGCCTGGGAGATTAACCCGAGGCGGAGCGGAGGGAGGTCGGTGGAGCCGAACGTTGAAGCCGGCACCGAGGCGGAAGATGACGGCTGAGGCGCGCGGACAAAGGTAGTGTCAAGGCGCTGGAGGTGAATGCCAATCGTAACTACTTCAAGGATGAAGGAGTGGTTAAGGTAGCCCCCATTTGCGAGGCGCAGGATGAGGAGTTGAGGCGCCATGGTGGCGACGAATTGTAGGTGTGCCAACGTCACCGGAGTCAGTTGGTCGCGGGAAAAGTCGCAGTCGATTGCGAAGGCGTAACAGAGGTCCGTTACGTTTGGGAAGGCTCTTGCGAGAGTGGAGACGTCTTGAGGGAGAGTGACCTTGACGAGGACGAGCCTTCGGAGGGAGGGGAAGATCGCCGAGAACATGTCGATGCGGTAGAACTGAAGAGAGAGTGTGCGAAGGGAGGATTTGGCTATGTACAAGACGGGTCAGTGCTAGACTCGGACTTTGCACCATAAAAAGTCTCACCGAACAGCGCATCCCAAGAGCTTCTCCAGATCCCCCCCATGGGACGCGTCAGATGAGGCTCTCTTAAGCTCGCACACCGCTCCAGCAGCCCAACTACTAGCAGCTCCACCCAACTTCCGGTGCTGTGGCCATACACCTCGAACGTCCTGACCAGCGACGCCCGCTCGGCATGCTCGTCGAGAGTGCGCACGAGGGCTTCTGCTTGCCTTTCCCTTTCGATTGCGACCCTCGCGTAGAGGAATGGGCGAGCGAGGTCCTCCTATGCATGACTGACCAGGCTGAGCGACTGATAGAGCGTCCAGAGGTCGATAGCTCCTCTCATTCCGCCGTACTCTGTCGTAGCAGCCAGCTCAATGATACGACGAAGTAGCTCCACTGGTAGATGCTCCGCTGGATCCATGGCGAGTTGAACGAGCGAGCGAAAGATGTGGGAGGAGTGAGAGCGACGCAAAAGTCGAACGAGGCGGACCCAGCTCGTCTCTGAGAGAGGGCTCGGGCGCTGAGAGGAGGTGTTTGAGGCTGTAGTCGAATAGCCAGGGCAAGTAGCAAGCAAGAAGAAGTGCAAGCCTGCTGAGAATTCGAAGACCAGAGCAGCGGCGCGAGAACAGAGAGCCAGACTGAGGAAGGAACTCGGCGCTGAAGCGCTTCAGCGCCGGCGAGCTCGCTCGGGCGGCTTCATCCGGTCCCTAAAGCCCGCCAGCTTCTTTGCAATACGTTTTGTCGTCTTTCAGATCCCTAGCTAGCTCAGAAGACCTCTCTATGCTGCGATGATCGACCGCTCTGCTCGGCGACTCCCCTCTCACTCCGACTCCCACTGTTCACTGCTTGACTTTGAGTCCGAAACTCTCGAATGGACTGCAGGTCGAATGAACTGCCTCATCCAGGCGCTGTTCAGCCCTCTAAACAGCTCCAAAGCGTTTCGAGCGCGAACGCCGAGTTCCGTCGCTTTCGCCTCGCCACAGGCAGAAGGGATGCGCCTCCTCGAACGAAGTGCCGCTGGCGAGCGAGAAGGAGGCCGAGTCTAGCCAGCGGGTAAGCGCGAACATGAGCAGACGCGAGAAGCGGAGCTCAAATAATGTGCGATCGTCGAAGCTTCGGCGCTGAGGTTCGGGGCCGTCGAGCTCGCTCGGTTTTGGAGGGAGGAGTCTCTTGCTCCAAAGAGATGGGGGCGAGTAGAGATCCAAGTCACCGAGGAGGGAAGTGCAGGGAGCCGACAGATGGCGACGCGAAGGTCCAGATGAAGGGGAACGCTCCGGCGCCGCCTCGTCTTCTCGCTCTGACAACAGGCTCGAGCCAGTCGGTCCCACAAGCAACGGAACGGAACTTCTCCCGTCCCGCACCGCACACCCACCACCGCGACCTCTCGCTTGCTCGCTCAACACCTCTCACTCATCTCGGCGGCCAAACTGGTTGATGAGGATCGGGGGGAGGATGGGTTGGGTTGCAGTACGGCGAGCATGGTGGTAGGTAGAGAGTGATGAGAGGACGACGCTGCAGCGAGAGATGGGTCAGCCTCGCAGCGAAGGGAGAAGAAAGCGAAAGCCAGGCGACTCACCTGCTCAGCGCTGAGCTCTGTTTCTAATCCCACTCGGGCCCCGTCATAAGATTGCACGTTGCTGACGAGGCGATAGCCCCTAATATCAGAGATCCATCCCGTCAGCCTCTGCTCTTCCCTGTCGGAGGAAGTAGGAGACGACTCACCCCGACTCGTCAAATAGTCGACCATCGGCCTCCGCATGGCTCGTTTCCTCGACTCGACAGCCACATGTATCATCTCGGACGTAGCCTTCGTCCTCTCGGCGGGTTGGTCCATTTTCCTCCTCTTGCCTCGTCCACCACCTGAACTCCTCCTCCTTCTTTTCTTCCCTTCACCGAGCTTCTCCTCCTCCTCCTCCTCCGACTCGGAAACCGCCTCCTCTCTTCCCCCCTGCCGCTCCAACAACATCCTAACGACCTCCAAATCTCCCCTCCTAATACTCATCATCACCGCCTCCCCATCCATCAGGGCTGGATCCGCTCCGAAGGCGAGTAGCAACCTCATCAACGGGAGATGTCTTCCGAGGACTGCTCGAGCAAGAGGGTAGCCTGCTGCTCGTCCTTCGACTTGAGAGTTGGGATCGGGGGAGTAAGGAGCGGAAGGGTCGGCCTGATAGCGCGTGAGGAGGTGGGTCATCAGAGGGAGATCGACGGGCTCGGCGGTGGGGAGGGGGTTCGGTCGACTCAGTTGGGCGACGTTGAACAGCCGCGCGGGGAGCTCTTTGCAGCTCAACACTTTTCTCCTGGTCTTGGCTATCCGTTCGACGGCGTGCAGGACGGGGAGGGAGCAGATGGGGTAGAGCACGGCGTTCTGCAGCGTCTTGCGAGGGTGGCGGAGGGTGAGGTACATGGCTTTGTGGGTGATGGAGGTGTGTTGGAAGATGGCGGAGAGGTGGTGGGAGGTGTAGGGCAGGGAAGGGGAGAGGGAGAAGAGGTGGATCGAGTAGAGGAGCTGTTGCCGCGAAGCGAGGTGTGAGCAGCGGAGGAGCAAGAGAGGCAGAAGGGACGTACCTCGGCGGGGAGGGATTCCAGTGTGAGCATCTCCTACAGAACTAGAAGCAGCTCCGAGCAGCGAGACGGGAGAGCAAGCCAGTCCAAGTGGCGCCGCGCGCCGACGTCGCTCTGGTCAAAACGGTCGAAGGCAGAAAAGCGTCTCTGAGTCGTCTCTCTGGTTCGTCACCCTCGCTTCGATTCGCTCAGAGGACGTGGTACAACAGAGTCACACCTTGTCACTTCACTTCACTCTCTCACCTGGGACCTACCACCCTACATCACTCACGACACCAGCAGAGCTCTTGGCTGAGCTTGCTCCTTCTCCTCTTCAACTCGATTCGATTCGCGCTCCACCTTGGCCGTCTCTCTTCGCTCTCACTACAACCTACCAGGCTACAGAACATTATGACCACCCCAGCAATTCAAGGACCTCGCCCTTACCCTTACCCACGTCCGATCCCACCTCCTCCCATCCCACACGAGCTAGCCGACCCCATCTCTTGCTACAAATGCCACTCGCCTTCCATCCCTCTCCCCTCGCCCGATTCCTCCCAAGTCTACGCAGCAGAATCCTACTACCGCCAAGTCCTCACTTCCACCTGGCGCACCCAGATTGATCAACTAGAAGCCGTAAACTTGGCCAACGAGTTGGAGGCGCAGGGGTTGTTGGAGAGGTGGGTTGAGCAGCTTTTGGAGGAGGAAGCGGGGTTGGATCCTACTAAATTGGGCGACAAGAGTACGATTGAAGAGTCGAGGGAGGGCATCAAAGAGGCAGTGAGGATCGTCACGGCAAAGGAATCCATGGAAACGAGGATGGAACGCGTCTTGAAGAGGACCATGGAATCCGTATTGGTTCGCATGTTGTCGGTTAGTCAATACTACTAGTTTCTCCTACTTTTCTCTCCTCCCTCACTAATCCCGCTACTCTGCACCAACAACAGCTCGGCTACGGCGCCTTTTGTTTCCACGACCTCCTCCAATCCTCTCCTCACCAAACCGTACCCACCTACACTCCCCTACCCCCGCTTCCCACCACCTCAGCCTCCTCCTTCTCCCTCTCCATCCTCCGTTTCACCGCAGCGAACCGTCTTCCGACCTTCAAAACCCGCCTCCGAGAAGCCCGTCTGACCCCAGACGACCTCTCGACCCTCTTGATCGACGCCTACCCCTCGTGGCGCCAACTCCTCCTCGAATGCTGCAAGCGGGAGCATCATAAGAGCATGTACGACGTCCAATTGATGATGGTCGGAGGCTTCTCGATCAAGTTGCTCGAGTTGGCGTGGAGGGAATTGAGGATTGATAGGACCAGGGGTCGCACGGTCGAGAGTAGTCAGACTTTGGGGTTTGGGAGGGTGGTGAGGTGGTGTGAGATGGGAGGGGTGAGGATCGCGTTGTGGGAGAAGGGGGAGAAGGAGCGGATGGACAAGGAGAGGAAGAGGGAGGGGGAGAGGTTGCTCCTCGTGGAGCAGGAGAGGAAGGAGAGGGAGAAGGAGGAGAGGAAGAAGAGGGAGAGGACAGAGAGGAGGAGAAAGAGGGATCAGGAGAGGTATGAGGAGGTTCTGGGCAGGCTGGTGGGGATTGAGAAGGAGAGGAGGGCGCTGCTCGAGGAGAGCGTAGGGCTTGAGACGGAGAGAGCGGCGTTGGAGCACAAACTCAATCCCTCCACCCATATCGCCCACTCGTCCTCCTCGCCCGCTACTACCGTTCCTTCCACCCCCGCCTCCACCATCGCCGACGCCGCCGAAGCCGAGGATTCGGCTCCTCCTCCTTCCACTACTCCTCCTTCCGCACCAACCACCGATACTCCTCCTCCTCCTCCTCCTCCCGCACCCGAGCCCACCCCTTCCACCGACTCGGACGCCTCCGCCTCCGCCGCCGCCGCCGCCGCCGCGGCGCTCGAGCTGACCAAAGCGGAAGAACGAGTAAAGATTGCCCAACGCATCGAAACCGTCTTTCAGCGGATGGTCGACAATCCTTCCTCCACCAGCAACACCAGCTCGGATGAAGGCGCAGGAGGAGGAGGAAAGAAGGGCGCCAAGGGAGGAGGAGGAGCGAAAGGCAAGCAATCGGCCCCACCGAGCGTCGTCGTCAAGCCGTTCGTTCCCCCTCCCGTGCCGAGACCGACCATCCCGACGACGTTGGCGACGATGAAGAAGGTGGAGGGGAATGGAGCGCCGGCGCCGAAGGAGGCAAGCAAGCCGACCGTTCCTTCGCCTGCGCCTGCCGCTGCTGTCGAGCCCAAGGAGGGGCCGCCAGCCGCTTCGCCTACACCAGCACCAGTCGACGCCACTCGCACTCGCACTCGTTCGACCCCCGCCGAAMCCCCCTCGGGCGACCTTGCTCTTGCTCCTCCCCCGCCTCTCGCCGCTCCCTCCCCCTCCCCCTCCCCCTCCCCCTCCCCCTCCCCTTCTCACGCCGACCCTGCGCCTGCGCCGGCGACCAGCTGGGCCCAACGCGTGTCGTCCGCTCACCTCGCATGGATCCCCCCCTCTGGCGCTTCGGTGCGTCGAACCGCTGTTCGTCGACTCGGCGGGGGGATGGCGGGTAGCATGACCCAGACGAGTTGGGAGGATATGGGACTGGGAGGTGGCGGGGAGGGGATGGAGGATGTTTATGGAGAGGGGGGGGAGGGGGGGATGCGATTGGGAGAGCAGGAGGAGGAGGAGGAGGAGGAGGAGGAGGGGGGGGCGGGGGAGAGGGAGGAGGAGCGGGGCGAGTTTGTGCAGGGGTGTAGTAGGGAGTTGGAGTGGATTTGGAGGAGGAGGGAGAGGGAGAGGGATGGGTGGTGGAGGAAGAGTAGGGCGGGGTTGGAGTGGAAGAGGGACAAGGGGAAGGAGTCGGTTAGGGAGAGGGAGGCGCCGGTGAGGGAGAGGGAGGTGTTGCCTGGATGTACTTGTGGGGGGAATTGGGAGGGGGTGAGTGGCGTTTCGGGTTTCTGTCTTCGGCGAAGGGGGGAGAGAGAGGGAAGAGCGATCACTGACCTGACCGAGCTACGATGATACAGCGCGACGACGACTCGGCACCACCATCTCGTCGGAGAAAGAAGGGCCGTCAGCCCCGCACGACCAACACCTCCCGCTCAACCTCGGTCGACACTCGCGCTCCCGCCGAAGCTGCTGTTCCCATCACCGCCGCTTCCGCTCCCACCACCACCAACTCGAGCGACCCCGCGCCTCTCCCCCACATCTGTCCCATCGACATCCACACGCCCGACCCCCACGCACCGGACGACTGGACCCCTCCAACGTCCATCTCCCCGTCCATCTCCTCGACCCTCTCCTCCATCTTCCTCGCCGCCTACAACGCCTCTCTCCTCGAGATCAACGCGCAGCAATTAGTCCAGTTGTTCCAGTCGTCTACGAAGAACGCTCTCGCTCAGGTGTGGGAAAGGGGCGGGGATCCGCGAGCTTTCGTGCAGGGCAGGGAGGAGGAAATGAGGGCGATGGAGAGTGTCGTGGGCGAGATTGTGTGCGTCACGGCGAGGAAGGAGTATCATGATCGGGTCGCCAAATTGGCGATGAGGGTCGCGCTACCCAGGGTTGTGAAGGAAGTTTGGAAGGCTGTGAGTTGTTTGCCTCATTCGTCTCTCTCTTCTCACTCACTCAACTCGGGCGCTCGCTGACCTCCCTCCCTCCCTCCGTCCCTCAACGACGATGTCATGTCATGGTCACAGCTCCGCTCCTCCCTCCCGCGCGAAACCCGCTCGACCCAACCCCCCTGCCTCTGCCTCATCTCGGCCCAATCCTGGATCCTCCAGGACCTGCTCACCCGCCTTCTCTCCACTTCCACTTCCACCTCCAACTCTCCCTCCTCTCCCACTCCCACGCCATTCCCCTACCTCGACCCCACTTCCACCGCCTCCACTCGCTCCATCTACGCTCGCCTCTCCCCCTCCCCTCCTTCGGACGAGAGGGTCGAGAGCATGCTCGATGCCCATGCGGTCGCTTGGGATTTGTTCGCGCGACGAGCGACGAGGGTCAACCCGCAGGAGTTTGCCAGTGTAAAGCATGTGGTCAAGCTCTTGACGGCGCAAGGGGGAGCCAGTGTGTGGAGGATGGCGACGAAGCAGATGGCTGCGCTCGAGGCGCTCGAGGCGGATACTTTTAGTCGTGAGTTCGTCGCGACTAGTCCTCTTCTTGATGCAGTCGAGAGTCAGAAGGCAAGCCCGAAGAGCACGATCGCTGACGAGTTGAACTTTTCGCGCGCCGAACAGCTCTCAACGCCTGGGAGACGGTCGTCGAGGATGTAGGAGTACGCGCCGAGGAGCAAGTCTTCCGCAAGGAGAACGATACGGTGCAGAACAAGCTCATTTTCGAAGATGTGACCGCGCCTTGGGTTCGTCTTTCTCCTCCTTCCCCCTCTCTCTTCTCCACCGCTGACCTCGCTCCGCGCTCGCTAAACAGGGCTCCCTCACCGGCCTCAACACGGGCCACCCGACCGACCCCGAAGCCTGCGTCTTCGACCTCACCGTCGCCACCACCGTCCGTCCCGACCTCCCTCGCCCTTACCTCGCTCGCGCCATCGCTCGGCTCAAGATCGACCGCCCTTGGCACAACTCGGAGATCCTCTACGACGCGAGTATGGCGCTCGCGCTTTCGCCGCCCTTGAGCCCCGCCGAGACGGCGGTTGCTTTCCGAGTGAGGGCCGCCGCTTATAGCAAGCAGTGCAGGCTTAAGGAGGCTTATCAGGGTGAGTCGTCGACCTCAGGCTTCGAGCAGGAGCTAGAGCTGACTCGCGATGACCTCGTGCAGACTTCCGCCGCGATACGGAGAGCAAGGCCAGCGTCACCGCTACCGCCCTTCTTCGCAACTCGCTTCCAGGCGCCAGGATTACCCTGCCCGGCTTCCTTCGTCCTCCCAAGTCTCGCGCGAGAGCCGGCAAGACCGTCTGTCACCCTGGCCGATGCTGCATGCCTGCTGGATCGTGAGTGCCGTCTCTTCTCTCCCTCTCGGCGCCGGAGCGAAGCGCTGACGTCCCGCTCTTCGGATTCGCAGCACCAACGACTACAATCTCCTCAAACCACTCGACCAACCCCTCCTCGAAGCCTACCTCGCCGCCGTTCGGTACGAAGCGCACCTCTCCTACCAACGCGAGATCCACCGCCTCATCACCGAGTCCGTCTTCGGCTCGCTCCTGTTCGACGAATCCGACATCGACGACAAGGACGCCATCAAGGACGTCAGCTCGTACTTTTGGTACCGCGACTTGCAGTCGTACTTCCAGCACACGGCGACCAAGGTCTTCCCCGAGGAGTTGAGGAAGAATATGGAGAGTTGGTTGTCGACCGAGTGGTATCAGGAGCATATGCAGGAGACGCTCGAGAGGGCGGCGTTTAGGTTGGCCGAGGACTGGCTCTACGTTGTGAGTCTCGCTCGCTCGCTGGCTTCCACTTCTCCTTGCCGAAGCTGATCCCATCTCCCGATGCGTCTCGACAGGGCAACGAGAAGCAATGCCTCTGCACTCTCAACGCCAACTCCGAGACCCTCACTCGGCTTGAGACCGCCCGAGTGACCTACAACTCCCTCTCCGACGCCGTCCGACGCCCCACCGCCATCTCCTCCTCCGACCTCGCCTCGCTCCACCACGACATCCACACCGAGCTCTCGGACGGGAAGCGTACCTCCGAGTTCTGGACGAAGGGAGGATGGGAGGAGCCCGTCAACAAGGCAGCCGCGCACGGGTTCAAAGTCCTCTCCAAGGTCATCGAGGCGGAGGAGAAGGAGGGCAAGCTCCAGTGGATCGACCAGTACGATGGAGTCGTCAAGATTTTGCGACACCTCAGCGGAGTCCTCATCTACCAGTCGATCGCTAGTGCTCCTACTTTCTCGAGGAGGAGGAAGGTCGGCGAGGTGGACGACTTTAGCGCTTGGGTCGCGGTCGCGCTTGCTGGACGAGACCTCAACGCCGAGTCGGCTACGCTCATCGAGGACATGGTGCGTTTCGAGTCTCGCTGATGTCTTCGGGTTCTGAGCTGACCATCGCCTCCTCTCGCAAACAGGGCGACGTCTTCTACCATGCCGAGGACGGAGATCGCGCTCTCCAGGAGTACTCGGAGGCCATCGCCATCCACCGAACGCCCAACGCTCTCATGCAGCGCGTTCGACTGATCCAGAAGCTCGCCTCGACCGACGATGCCGACGAGAAGGCCGATCGGTGAGCCCTTCTCCCTGCTCCGCGTGCGAGAAACGTCGAAGCTGACTCTCTCTTCTCGTTCACAACAGTGCCCAACTCATCGTTCGCGACTGCTCCCAAGCGATCGTCCTTCAGCCCACCTTCGCCGACGCTTTCGCCGCTCGCGCCGAGGCGCTGTTTGAGCTCGAGCATTACTACGACACCTGCAGCGACCTCTTTGCGCTGCACCACCTCACTCCCGACCACCCGACCATCCTCCTCCTCGCTCACCAAGTCGACGACGCCCTCGAACAGAAGTTCGGCTCGCAAGATCCCGACCTCGAAGGCGTCCACGGTCCCCTTCCCACTCTTTACAACCGTCTTCGGACAAGCCTTACCTCAGTCACTCCTTTCAAGACCTCACGACCTACCCCTCTCGCCAAGCGAGCCGATCCTTCTTTCGCCGACTCGGACCCTCCCGTCGAGAACGGCCACAAGGAGACGACCAACACTCTTTCCAACACCACCACCGCCGCCGCCACCACCGCACCCTCTGCTGCGCAAGCCGCACCGACCAACAAGGAGGTCGCTCGTCGAGATGCGGCCGCCGCCGCCGACGTCGCCGCCTACAACGCCGCTCTCGCTCGCCAGCAAAAGGGCGCCGCCCCGCCCAAGCCCACCATGCCCCTCTCCTACTACCCCGACCCTCGTTGCGCCTGCCCGCCCATTCGATGCTCGGGCGCCGTCCCCGTCGTCGAGAACTTCGACCGCCTCGACGAACTCCTCCTCGAGATCTTCCTCATGTCGCACAAGATTGAGCTCGCCGAGCGTCGCCCGCTCTCCTTCGCTGCCATTCGCGATACGCTGCTCCGGCAGTACATCCTGACGCCTGGATGGGAGAAGGGCGACGTCAATTCACCGGCGCAGCGCACGCTCATGGAGACGCTCTCGAACGACCTGCTCTCGTCGGGCTACGAGAACGGTACAGCTCGAGCCGATCGAGGACTCGAGTCGTGGCTCAACGCTACCCTCCTCGCCATCAAGTCGTTGGTGAGTCTCATTCCACTCCGAGTCGCGCGCCGAGGACTTGAACTGATCTGCCCCTCGCCAGCCCATCCACCGCGGCACCGCCAACTCGCGCGACTGCTGCATCTGCCTCCTCTCCGGCAACCTCGACCACGTCCAAGTCGTTCACTCGGTTCTCGCTCGCAAGGTCGAGCAGCTCTCGGACGAACCCATCACCCTCCCTCGACCCGACCTCGCCGCCCTCCTCGTCTACTGCCGCAGCCAGATCAAGGCCGGCACCCTCGTCGCTCGAGGCGGCATCTGGCGCTCGGCTCCCAAGTGGCGGTTCGAGGTCGAGAAGCTCGCCGGCGTGTTCGAGCAGGTCTTCGAGGACGCCGTTCGCAAGTTCAACTACAAGGCGTTCGAGGACGACTACCCGCAGATCGCCAAGCTCGTTGGAGGACTCGCTACTTTCGAGGCTGCCCACCGCCTCCTCCTGCACCCCGACCCTCCCGAGCCTGGATCCACCAAGCGTCCTCCTCTCGCCGTCGAGGACGTGCTCGGCTGGGCTGCTTTCGTCTCCGCCAACGCGCCCTACGCGGGAGACGGAGACCTCTCCAAGCTCGGCGATGTCAAGACCATCGGACTCGCCACTGCCAAGGTCGACGAGGTGAGCTTGACTGTTCTCATTTCGCTGCTTTTCATCGCTGACCTTGCTCTCGCTCTCCACAGGCCACCAAGCTCTTCCGCGACGCCAAGTACCTCGAAGCGATCCGCGCTTACTCCATCGCCGCCATCTGGGCATGCGATCGCTCGGGCAAGGAGACACCAGGCGCCGAGCGCAAGTACCTTCGCGACGAGGCTCGGCGGACGCTCAAGTCGGGCATCTACGCTCAGCTGTCGTACCTTCGCACGCTCTTCCCCTCCAACCGGCAGTGAGTCTTGCTGCTACCCTCCTAGGCGATCATCGCTGACTCTTCTCGCTTCTGCAGGTGGATGAGCGCCGTCGCCGACGCTACCCTCGCCATCGCCTGCTCCCAGAAGGCAGAGCTGCCCGCTGCGCTCGACCTTCGCTCTACCGCTCTTCACGGCATTCGACACTACAAGTATGCCTTATCCGGTGAGCTTCTTCCTGCCTCTCGCGCCGAGCTCAAGAGCTGACCCTTTCGACTCTCTCAGACCTCGAGGACGCCGCTCGCCTCGATCCCGTCAAAGGCGCTGGATGGGAGGATCGTCTCGCCGAGATGCGTCGGCTCGTTCCCGTCGCCTCTCGCATCATCTCGAGGTTCTCGACCCGTCTCGACGCCGTCGGACCCATCCCCATCGACTTCCAAGAGCCCGACGTTCCCAAGTCGGGCTGCCCTCGACCAGGCTGCACTGGCGAGTCGTGCTCCGGAGAGGACTCGCACATCACCAAGGCGAAGGACGCTGTGACTCGCTTCGCCAACGGCACCAACGGCACCAACGGCACGTTCGAAGCGGACCATGAGGACCGGAGTGAGGAGGAGGAGGATGGCGAGGAGAGTGCGTCGTCTTGACTCGTTCTTTCTGCATTGAAGACCGAGTTGACCCCATGTTCTCTCGCAGCGTTCGACAATGTCGAGCCGTCCGAGTCAGCCTCTGAAGAGGTTCATCCGCTCGCCAGCTACGTCCTCTGCCCCGATCCTCGTCTTGCCTGCCCTCCGCATCGCTGCACCGGCATCAAGCCTACCGAAGCCAACATCGACCGCCTCGACCAGCTCCTTCTCGATCTCTTCCTAGCCGCCCACCGGTACGAGCTACCCATCTCGACCAAGAACTCGTGGCTCGTCCACCGCGATGACTGGATGCTCCAGTTCTTCCACATGCCCGAGACCATCGAGGGCCTCGCCACAGGAGATAGCGAGTGGATGGAACGACACGCTTCCAAGTGGATGCAGCAACAGTTCGACGGCCTCGCTACTCCTCAAGGCCGAGGTGAGTCATCTCGAATCTCTCCTTCGCTCGCCGCTGACCTCGCCTGCTCTCTCACAGTCGCCGAAGGCTGGCGCTACTGGCTCGACGCCAGCGCTCTCGTCTTCTCCCTGCTCAGCCCGTCCGGTAGCGAGACTTCGGTGAGCTTTCTCTCCCCAGTCGCCGCTTCGGCCACGGTTAACCTTTCGCTTTGCAGGGCCCGACCTTTTCCTGCATCTGCGAGCTGTCGAGCAACATCAATCGCGTACAGACGGCTCTGGACGACATCGCGCAGAAGGCGGCCAAGGTCGTCTTCAAGTCCCCTCCGCGACTCGCTACGCTCGACGTTCCCGCCGTCATCTCCCATCTCCGAGACAGGGTCGCCGACGGCAGTATCGACAAGCGAAGCTTCTGGGCTGGAGGTGCGTTGCTCTCTACCTCACCTCATTAGCTCGGATGCTGATCCCCGTCGCACCGAGCAGAGTCCAAGTGGACCGTCAAGGCCGCCGAGCTCATCATGATCTTCGGCGCTTGCTTCGACCGCGTCTACGCCAAGCTCGACATCAACGCCTACGCCACCGCCATGCCCAAGATTGCTCGCTTCCTAGGCGGAGTCGCCACCTACTCGACTGCAACTCGCCTCAGCAACTGGCTCGTTGCTCCCAACCTCGACGAGCTCCACCGGACCTCTGGGTGGCCAGCGTTCGCAGAGGAGTACGCCAACTCTTATCTCGCGCGAGGAGAGCTGAGTACCGTACCAGAGCGCGAGCGAGCTTCCCTCGCCGAGGAGCAAGATCGCAAGGTGAGCTTCACAGTCTCGTCGTTCTTTACTCGAACGTCACTGACTCTTGACTCTCTATAGGCTCAGAAGAGCGGAGGCGACGAGGTCCTCGCCATTCGAGCTTTCGCCATCAAGAGCATCTGGCTCGGCCACCTCAACTTCCCCCTTCGCGACGACGACGGAGCGCGAGACGACCTCTTCTGCACCTACGCCGCCGTCGCCAAGCTTCGTATGCGCCTCGCCACCGAGAGGCAGTGAGTGTCTTTTAGGTTCATCGGGGAGGATGAGACGTCTGCTGATCGCCTTCGCGCATACAGATACGACGAGGCTGTCGCCGACTTCACCGCTGCTCTCGGCTACCTCAACTCGGCGACGATCAGGCTCAACCGAGCCGAAGCTATCAGTCGCATCGGAGGCCTCGACGATGTCGCCGCCAAGGGTGCGCTTCGCTACTCGCTCGTTCTGACTTCCCAGGCTGACCTCTGTCGCTCTACAGACATCCTCGAGGCTCGCAGCGTCGGCAACTTCTCCGGTCGCGAGCTCCCCGCCTGGGAAGCGTCCCTCGCCCTACGCTTGAAAGAGCTAGGCCAACCCGAGCTGTTCGAGCTACACGTGAGGACGACCGACGGATCCCGCTTCATCTCGCACGGCGACAGCTTCCTCGACGTCGTCTACCCCGCAAAGTCGCTCGAGCCCACCGAGACCTCGCTACAGGACGTCGTCGAATCCGCCGTGGCTGCTATCGATCAGTCCCTGTCGACTCCAGCCGCCATCCCTAAGGCCGTCGACATCGCCGAGATTCTCATCCCCGATCCTCGGCTCGCCTGCAGCCCCGATCGCCACGACGTCGGCGCCGAGGCCGATCCCTCCACGGCCGCCATCACACAAGTCGACAGCCTACTCCTCAGCATCTTCCTCGAGATCCACCAGCAGATGCTGCACAAGCTCCATCCAGGTCGCCTCGCCGAGACTCGCGAGCTCTTTCTCCAAGACTTTGTGCGCCGAAGGAGCGGCTGGGAGAAGTCGGACATGGAGACCTCGTCCACCATGCGCAAGTCCATGCGCGATGGCATCAAGACCGCCCTCGGAGTGCGTTTGCTTCCTCTTCCTGCCTCTCGTCCTGCGCTGACCCTGCTCTCCGTTCCTCCCCATGCAGGAGATGTTCACTTCGAGCGTCCTCGCAGGATTCGGACTCGAAGCCGTCGTCCACACTCTCGCTACCATGGCCGTCACCATCGTGAGCTTGCCCCGAGCGCGCTCGGCTTCGACCATGGCTAACCTCCTCGCCTCGCAGTCCTCGCACTTCGCGGGAGCCGGCATGACTCCATGCATCTGTACCCTCACCAACCAAATCCCCTTCCTCCAGAAGACCCTCATCATGCTCAAGGACGTCACCGCCAAACTTCCCCCCACTCCCGCTCCCGCCCCTACCGACCTCGGCGCAATCCAAGCTCACTGTCGCGCTCAGATCAAGACTGGTGCCCTCAGCGGCGGCATCTGGCGCTCCAACCCCGTTTGGCGCAAGAAGCTCGCTTCCCTCGTCACCATCTTCGACCAGGTCTTCATCGAGGTCGTCGACACCGATTGGGAAGGAGCCGAAGCAGCTCGCTGTGGCGAGTACGAGGAGGTAGCGAGGATGGTCGGAGGTGTTGCTGTCTGGGATCGCGCTCTCCGTGTCGATCAAGAGATGAAGCTCGGAGGCTGGAAAATCGAGGAGAGCGGAGCTGGCAACGGAGGCCGAGAGGTCGAAGCCGTCGCGGGATGGATGTGCTTCGTCGGCACCGGAGGAGCGGCTAGTCGGTATCAAGTCGAGGGAGAGACCGAGGCTACGAGACGAGCTCGCTGGATGAAGGTTCGCGACGAGCGCATTCGCCTGGTCAGTCCTCCCTCACCCTTTTCGCTCGGCGGTCCTGATCGCTGACCTCCACCTTTGCTGCAGGGTAACGTCGAGCTCAACAACAACGAGCCGAAGCGTGCCCTTCGCGAGTTCAGCGTCGGCGCTCTCTTCGTGCCCGACGATCCTGCTGTCTACGTCCTCATGGCTCGTGCTCGTCTCGCCCTCAACGACAAGACTCAGTGAGTTCACCTTGCTTCCCTTTCTCCGATCCCTTACTAATCTACTCGCACGTCGCAGGTACCACGAGGTCATCGCCGACTGCACCCTCGGCCTCTCCCGCTGCTCGGTCCCCGCCCCTTCGCTCCCCGCCACCATCTCTGAGCGTGAGCGTGCCATCTCCACCAAGCCAGCACTCTCCCTCGAAACCGCCGTCGCCGACAAGAAGGCCAAGGCCGCCGCCACTTCCGACCCTACCGCCTATACTCGCGCCGACTTGCTTCTCCTTCGCGCCAAGGCTCTCGTCGCCGTCGAGCGCTTCGGACTGGCTCTCTACGGTGAGCGCAATCGACAGAGGAACAATCTTTGGATCTATAGCTGACCCGTCTACCCCACAGATCTCGAAGCCCTCTCGTCGAGCCTTCGCCGAGAGCACACTGCCGAAGCCGACGCCATGATCCAGTCGATCAAGACTTGGATCTCGCAGGAGCAGCGCGGGCTGGAGGAGCTGAGGAAGGAAGCGGCCGATGCAGCTGAGCACCTGCAGGGTCACTGTCATTGCTGCGACGGCGGGGAGAGCGCCGAGTCTGGAGAAGGAGGAGAGGAGGAGCTAGGAGAGGAAGCCGAGGCTGGTGCAGAGGCTCAAGCTTGAAGAGCGAGGAAGAGGTGTCAATGTCATAGCCCTTGCTAACTTATCCGAGCTGAACCTAGCTACACATTGCGCATCTTATCCTTTCTCTGAGTCGGTCGAGAGGTTCGGCGAGGAAGTGAGAGAGCAGAGCAGTAACAAGTTCCGTCGCTGTTTGGCGCTCTGCAGAGTTCCTCTAAGGCCAGGTTGCACGAGAAAGACGGCGACCGACGCTGCTTACAAGCCGCTACAACTGAGCTGGCTCGACTTCGCGCTCCCCTTCCTCCGCTCATAACTTCGCGCTTCGTCTCTTCTCACTCATCATCGTTGCCGCACCCTCAGGAGTCTACAGCAAACTCCATCATGTCCTCAACATTAGCCATGGCCCTTCGCACGCCTCTGCGAACAGCACCAGCGCGTTCTGCGTAAGTCGCTGCTGAGCTCGCTCTTCGCCTGACGAATCTACAGGACTTTCAAGCTCATTCTGGCCATCCTTACTTCTTCAGAATCACACCACTGCTCCGTCGACACCTCAGCACCCCTCCACCAGCACCCAAACCAGCCGCCTCCTCCAAGTCCTCCTCCTCTGGACCCTCCGCGACCGCTCTCTTCTATCGACAGCTCGTACCATCGATGATCGCCTGCCTTTCGATCGGATCCATCGTCTACTACGCCCTCGAGCTCACCCATTCGATCCTCGACCGGGAAGTGGTGGTGCGCGAGTTGGAGCAGAAGGTCGCGAGGCTCGAAGGCGAGGTCGAGAGGTACAGGGTGACAGGTGGAGCACCAGCAGCAGGATCAGCTAGCGAGAAAGTGCTGCAGGGTGGCCAGAGTTGGTGGAAGGTGTGGTGAGGCGTGTAGCGGGCGCTGGGAATTATCAAGGCCGCCGGAAGCGCCGCTGTACTGGATAACGACCTTGGGAGAGCACCTGGCGTACCGGGACGTTACACAACTCGCTCCGTGAGCTCAGCAGCAAGTACGGAAACAGGGAGGGAAGGGGGCAGACCGCTCGATCGTCCCTGCGAGTGCTCTCGGCGAGGGGCAGGTCTCTAGCTAGCTCGCTGTCGGCTACACAAAGACTCGCGAAACGAGAAGCTCTAATCTCGCTCACGCATGGAGCTCGCTGCTGGAGAAGCGAGGAAAGCCATTACAAGCGAACGGAGCGTCGACCGAGCTCGGCGCTCCTCACCCGTCAAAGTCTCGACACACGCTGCTCTTCTCGCCTCGCTCCTTCGAAGTACTCGTCTCCACGCTTACCACCGTCCCCGGCTTGACCGACCTCAGGTTGGCGCCCAGCAGGATCCTCTCCTGCGCCTCCTCGGCGACGACCTCACGCTCCTCCTGCACTCCTCGACCACGCTGCTGCTGCTCGTTCTTCTCCTTCTCCATCCTCGCCTTGAAAGCGCTCAACGACTCGGCTGGCTTGAAGCTCATCTTGCTCCTGCCACCTCCCGCACTCGGACGGATCGAGATCCCTCCTCCTTGAGGCGCGAACTCGGGAAGGGCGAATCGAGTAGCGACGGCCGAGGTAGAGGAGATACCGTCGAGGGCTGAGCCGTAGGTGGAAGGAGTGGGGATGAGGGAAGGGCGGGCGCGGGAGGAGAGCGTCGACCAGTGGGCGTTGCTGGTCGGAGCGGCGGAGGGGCGAGGAGGAGTGGGAGCCGGACGAGCGCGAGAGGGTGAAGAGGCGATGGGGCGGGCGTAGCGAGGGGAGGCTGTAGAAGGAGGAGAGACGTCGGGCAGCGTGCAGGCTCTACTCCTCTGAGGCGTGCTCGGCTCCTCCTGCGCCGAGGAAAGTCGCTGCGGTCGAGGGTCAGGACGAGGGATGAGAGGCTCGAAAGTCGGCTTGAAGCGTCGAGAAGGCGTTTGAGATGCAGAAGAGGATGTTCCGGCTTCGATGGGAAGGTCAGAGCCGGTACGATTGAGAGCATCAGTCCCGTCGGTCTTTTCAGGTGGCGAGCGCTTCGACTTGGGCTCGAGCGCCGGCGAGGGAGCGACGGTATAAGCCTTGCTGGGCGAGGTCTCGAGGTCGGAGTTCATGTTGGACGGGTAACGAAGTCTCTTGATGGAGCTGGCGACCGAAACTGAAGCCGACGAGCGCGATGGAGATGGCGAGCGAGGAGGTGGCGAAGAAGGCAAAGTCTCGATGATGCTGCTGGCGGTGTCCCGATCTGCTCGTGGCGGAAAGTGGAAAGTCAGCTCCAGTACACATTGTTTAGTCTTCTGAGCCACACTCACCCCACCAGCTGGCTTCCGATCCCACCACTGAACTCGCTCCGTCGTCGGGGCCGAAGCCAGCGTTGTCCTGCGAGACATCTCTGCGAACAGGTGGCGCACAAATCGAGGCATCGGATACTGTGCTATCAGGCTCCTTTTGTCGCAGGCTTTGAATATTGGCTGCAGTCATAGGCGGAGCGTCGGCGTAGCGGGAAGCCTTTGGCGAGGAGCATATAGGGGGAGCGGGCTTTCGACGCTTGTTAGCGGCGACGAGGGGAGGCTGAGGCGAGAGTATTTCGACATCATGATCGCCCTGCTGAACCTCGGCTGTGTACTGGCTTCCGGAAGCGATGGAGGCCGACTTCGGCGAGGAGAGCTTCGAGGTCGAGTGGGCGCCAGAGTCGTTGTCTGCGATGGGAGGTGGCTTCGAGCTCTTCCGGCGAGGCTTTGTTGTCCCACTGGTGACCGCGAGCTTTGACTTCTTGGTCTTGGGTAGAGGTGCAGCTGGGAGAGGCTGCGGCGAAGGCTTGAGACGAGGCTCGGCGAGCGATGTCAGCTCGTGTTCCGACACAGACGGCTCAACTGAGGGCTCACCTGCTCCTGAACATCCTCATCCTCCCTCCTAGACCTCTTCTTGGTAGCTGCGACCCTCCTAGCGATGGTGAACGGTGTCTCGACGAAGCGAACGTCTCCCTCCTCGACCAAGCTGATGTCGAACAGCTCTGGCTCTGCTTCCTGTGCAGCAGCTTCCTCCTCTGCTTCGGCGATCAAGTGCTCTGCTTCTGCTTCACTTCGACGAACGAATGGCTGAGGCTGAGCGAGCTCCTCCTGCGAGCTGTCCGAGAGCTCGTCGTCCCTCAGGGAGAAGGACCACGACGATTTGCGCTTGGGAGGGCTCATCCCGCTGTTGGCGAGCAGCTCGGAAGCTCTGTAGTCGATGGTCGAAAGCGAGACGAGTGAATGGCAGGAGATCAAGAGTCGAATCGCTTCGAGCTTCGCCTCCCTGCGTCTCTCCGCATCGCTCAACTTTCGGGGTCGATCGCGTCGGGAGCTGCTCTGCTACATGGCGCAGAGCACACCAGTCAAAAGTACACCGACACGTACCTACGAGTATGCTGCACCACCAACTCCTCGCTCAGCTTCGGCCAACGAAATCAAGAATCGCCATCAGCTGCAAGCCAGCACGACTCTCGCCATCTCGCACTTTAGCTCGCTGCTGGCAGACCTCACGGCGAGCTACTCGGATACAGGATCGCACTTGGCAGGCGGAGGCAAGGTCACCGAGCGGACGAGGCTGGATCGAATCGAATCGTTTCGAGAGGATTGGATGGTGGGAGCGTTGATGAGGGTGTTGCCGCCGGCTCTGCTGCCGGAGGGAGAAGAGGAAACCTTCTCGGACGGTACACGCTACTCGCTCGGCGGAGGAACGGCCTCGTCCATCGCTTCGGACGGCTCGCCTTGCCCTCAGCCCATTCGGCCTCGCTACCTTCCCTTCGACCCGCTCGAGCGAGGCATCGTCGCCGAGAAGACCATCAAAGCAGATCTGACCCGTCGCAACAGCCTCCTGGTCCATGAGGACTTTGCTTCGCTCCCTAGGATGGCCCAACGAGCGATTCGGCGCACCCTTCGGTCGGGACAGCCAGTCTTTGTTGCTCCAGGTCTGCTGGCGAGTCCGAGCTGGGTCAAGGAGTACGAGCAGCAAGGATGGGCGCGACCAGGGATCAGATGGGGCAACTTCAAGCCCGACTTGATTCGGTTCGAAGAGGTCAAGACCAAGGGCTCGGCGGAGGAAGAGCCGAGGGTGGTGTCGTTCGAGGTGATAGAGATCAAGTATCAGAGTCAGATTGGGAGGGAAGTGGTGAGTGTTATGGGTCTGTGATCGTGAGCAGTCGCACACCGGCTGACTTTCCGTTTTCGCTCGCAGGTCTATACCAACTACAAAGTCCAGGCTCTCTTCTGTACGGTTGTTTTCTGTTGGTTCATCAGACTCTGACGCCTCGAGCTCACGAATTATCTTCTACAGACCACCTCGCCCTCACCAAGCTCCTCTCCGCCATCCCCTCGCTTGTCCCTTCTCACCGAGCCTCACTTTGGCTCTCTCGCGACCCCAACTCTCCTACCTACCTCGAAAAGCCGCTCGCCATCCGTACCTCCCTCGCTTTCGTGGAGCATCACCTCTTCGTACTGCTGCCTCAGTGGCTTCACGCCGTGACTACGACCGAGTGGGCGAGCTACGAGGAGAGGAGGGAGCGGTTGAGGCTGGTCAAGAAGCTGGAGGCGAGCTTTGCTGAGCACAATTGCACACCTTCTGCAACATGTGCTGACCTCTCTTCCATTTCCAGCTACCTACACCGAGCCTCGCTACCCCCGCTCTCACTTTCCTCGACCGGCTTCAAGAGAGCAAGGTGCGCCGAGGTGCCCCAGATGCCCGCCATCGTCAGCAGCTGACCTATTCTCGACCCTGCAGACTGCTCCTCCTACACCGACACATTGTCGTGTCGCTTTTTTGCGTCAACTTGCTCCCGCTGTAAGCAGAACCGAGGTGAGCTGACGCTGGATCGCCTCGCCGCGCTCGCCGAACTGACCGATTTTCTTACTCAGCCGTCTGCTCTACTTCGACCGACCCGCGGCCTCTTGAGCGAACACCCTCTCCACCTTCTTCCCTCCTCGCCCGACGAAGACGACGACGACCTCCGGTTCCCTCCTCTCCCCGACCAAACCGAGGACGAGCTTGCCGACCTACTCGGCGGACTGGCGCTCGAGGGGATCGCCAACTAGTCACCAATGTACATCGAGAATATGTTGCTTGTAAATCGAACGCTATGCTGTCGCTTCTCCCCGGGCGTTGAGCGGGTGCTGGCTCGGCGAAGCAGAGCGGACTCGGATCAATCGTTGAGCTCATTTGAGCTCTCTCCCTGCATTCTCAATCGTCTGGGCAGCGAAGCGAATTTCAAAGCAGCTACCGCGTCGCTCCCTCAGCAACACAAGCACCATCTCAACAGTCGCAAACCTCGAACGCTTGCGCCGAGCTCTGCGAGTGAGGGGCGATCAGCGACCTTCCGGTAAAGTACGAGCTAGCTCACCACAAATCGAAGAACGTCTCCCAATGCTCGAAGGATCCCTTGGCGAGCACCTCTTGCACGGTAATTCCACGCTCCTCCGCCGAACGAAGCAACGATCCGCGTGCGCGCGCCGCAGCGCCATCGACTTCGTCCTCCACCGTACGCTCCCGCTTCACGTTCAAGCGCTGCCCCTTACCGCCGCTCCATGCAGCTACTACCCCTCGCAGCGTCTCGTACAGCTCAGCTCGTCCGCCGCCGCCGCGGTCGAGGATGGTGAGAGACTCGAGCTTGGGTGGAAAGGTACCCGGCTCGTTGATCCAGGTGGAGAGGAAGCTCGATTTCTTTCCAATGGTGAGGTGGCGAAGCTGGGTGAAGCGCTTTAAGTCTTCGGCGGAGAGGCGGCCGGGAACGACTTGCTCGTTCGGCTCGTGAATGGCAAATACCTCGAGCTGTGAGGCCATTGAGCGCAGCGACTCGAAGATGGTGCCACTTTGTTCGACGCTGACCGCCAATTGCCCTCAATCAAAGTTTGGCTGGGTGAGTCGGAGAAGTGTGAGGTTGCGAAGCGACGGTAAGGTCGTGGGATTGAGGAAGCGAGACCACATGCAGTCGATACTGGCGAGGAGGGGGTTGTCGAGATACATCGTGGTGAGAAAGTTGCAAGGGGAGATGGTCGAAGTGAGGTCGAAGTCGGTGGAGGTGCAGGTGAGAGTGCGAAGGTCTACGCCGAGGGCCAAGATGTCAGCTGGAAGAAGCTGGCAGGACCGCAAGACCTGAAGCTCACACTGCGCCGCTGAATGAAAACGATCTCCGGAAAGCTGGTGACCGCCCAACGCGAGACTCTTGATGCCCGTGTAGATCTCCAAGACTCGGCACGTTGCTTCCAAGTGGTAGTCCTCGGCGTTCCAGAAGGATGTTGCGCGACCAAGGACACCAGGGATCGCCGCTGCTATATCCTGCATATTCGGCCGTCGCGCCCACGCATCAGGAACTGCGACATGCCTGCCGAGCTCCCTCCGCGCCAGCACCCGCCACTTCGAGTCCACCAGCGAGAACATCTTCAAGATCCTGTAGCGCTCCTTGAAAGTGTCGAAGCGAAGAGGCGGAAGAGCTTGCTTGATGATGTGCTCGGTGATTTCGACGGGAAGAGGAGGGACGGTCATGCTTTGAGGGAGCGAGAGCTTCGAGTTGATGATGAGACGGCGGGCGAGGGTTGGCGAGAGGGGAGGGGACGAGGGGCTGTAGCTGAGCTTCGTAGGTGTAGCTTTGTAGTACTGTCACTCCTTCCGGTACGCGCGAGTCGGAGGCGGAGAGACGAGAGACGAGTTTCGAAGAGCAAGATGGGGGAGGAGAGCAAGAGGCGGAGAGACGGACGGTCTTGGAGTGGGAGAGGTGGTCCGAGCTCAGTTTCTGTAGGTAAGTAGGATGAGGCTCAGAGATGCTGTGAAATAGCTAGGACGCCAGAGTTGGAACTCTGCTGACCTACAGCGAGCCCAAGGCAGCTTCTCGGCCGAGCTTCCCACTTTGCAAGTCGGCGAACGGGCTCGCTCGAGCGCTGTAATGCAAGCGAGCAGGTCTGTCGAGAGAGAGAGCACACCTGTAGTACTCTGAGCTTGACTGAGCCTCTCGACTACTCCCTCACTACCACACTCAACCCTCGCCAGCGCCACCTTTCGCCTCTCTCCCTCCTGCCTCGTCTTGCTCGTTTCGCCCTGCTCGCTCGTCATGTCTGCCATTGGAGGTTGGAATCCTCCCGGAAAGATTCGATACTGCTCTCAATGCGGGCTGGAAGGTGAGCAGCTCTACCGACGTACAGAATCGGAGCGTTCGCTCACAGTCTTGTGCAGAGGACAAGCTGCCACAGGGGACGACGATGATGCTATGTACCGGCTGTAGATTCATGACGTACTGCAGTGCTGGTAAGTACCTCTCCTGCTGCTCAGACAGCGAGCTGACTCGGCGATCTCCTGCAGCTTGCCAAGTGCGTTCCTCGTCGCTCTTGCTCTCGCTCGCCAGCATGCTGACCCGAATGCACAGAAGCGAGGATGGAGCTCTCACAAGGCGTTCTGTAGGACCCAACAGCTCTCACATGCCCGTACAGAGGAGCGTGCCCTCTCAAATCCCATCAAAGCTCGCGCCGAGGGGGAGGCAATCGAGTTCGGCGCGCTCGTTCTCCCCGAGGTATCCGAGGCGCTTTACAACGCCAACAGAGTGAGGACTAGTACACCCCTCACCTTCAGCCACAACGTCGTCCTCCACTTCGCCTACGACCCCTCGCAGCCGACTCTTCGGCGCCGCTTCGTCTTCCAGTCAGGCAAGATCCTCCCTCGCGCCCAAGTGAAAGCGTACGTTGTACCCATCATCGGATACTGGACGCCAGTGTGGGACACCGCTCTCCTTCCCTCCGACATCGTCAAGAAGTTCTCTTTCAAAGCTGGCGAGCTTCCGTCGGTCGTGCTCAACCTGTTTACTCCACTTCCACCTCACCCAACGCTCCCTCCGTCGGCAAGAGAATCGAACTCCTCCTCCAACCTCCATCCGCGACCTGCATGGGCCTTCCATACCCTCCAGCCATTGGGGTTCTATCCCATCCCTCCGGAGAAGATGCTCTTGGCCAAACCGCTCGTCGACGATTGGGAGCGCGTGTTGCGTCTTTCACTCAGTGGTGATCAGCCGAAGGACGCGGACGCCATCGAAGACTTTTGGCTCGTCGAGTCGGGCACCGCAAGGGCGCACATGGAGCAGGTTCGCCGTCTTTTCGGCGACGAAGCTTACCAGAACGAGGTCAGGATTCTGGCGCCGCTGCTGCTCAAGAAGGGTGAGGTCCATGGAACTTCGAGACGAACGTATCTGACCGCTCTCCCACGTCGCAGAAGCCGAGGAGAGGGCGGAGCGTCCAGCCGATAGCTCGAGGGGAGGTTCGGCGCCGAGGAAGAACTAAGGAGAGCAAGCGAGCTATGGCTCTCGCTCGCGGAGTAGGACGAGGAGGTGGATCACACTTGAAAACAGATGACTTCGACTTCGACGTGTTGATGCTGCGAACTGCTCGCTTTTCTGCCCGTCGAGTTGCGCGAGAGACGTACGAAGCTTCACTGGCGCCGAGCTTGCGAGCTCAGCTTTCAAAACGTTCGACGATACACCCTAAGGTAGTTGCATACAGAAACAAACGCCATACCGACCTCTTTACCTCTTCGCCTCCGCCTCCACCTGCAAGCCCTTCGCTCCCCACCCTCCCTTGCTGTTCAGCTGTCCTACGCTCTTGCTTTTCCTCGCTTGGGGAGGCGATCCCATGAGAGGTACATACGGAAGCCCTGGCGGCGTCTCGGGCGGGGAGAGAGGAAGCGCGGTAGGGCGATGCTCGCTGGAAGAGGGCAGAGCAGGAAAGGAGGGTGATCCGTTCGGGACGCCTGAGAGCCGAAGCGGCGGTCAGCTCGGCGCTCGCGACGGGAAAGGTACTAGAAGAGCTCACCGGCGAGACTTGAGCGACGAGCTGAAGCATTGGGCCCGAGAAGGCTACCTCGGCGCGGCCGATACGACGTCGGCGACGGCGGGCTGAAGAAGCCGTTGGGAGCGCGAGGCGGGTTCGAATGCGAAGGGAAGGACTTGCGTTGACGGACGGGGTTCTGCGAGATGTGAGAGATGTGAGTGAGGTCAAGCATCGCGATAGAAACGGAAGAGACGGACCTGTCCAGCGATTGGCGGCGCAACCCTGCGCATACGCTCTTTGTGCTCCGACGAGAATACTGATGGTCGGAAGAGTCAGTTTGGCTATTAGAGGGAGAAAAAGAGCGCAATCGCTCGACATGCCTAAGCTTGAGATGACGATAGATTTCTGCGAGGGGAGTTGCTCAGCATCGCTCGTCCACGTTAATCAAGCTCTATCCGAGGCTCACCAGTCTGTCCGCCAGCGTGCCAAAGACTGGATCTCTATGGATGGTGCGCATAGCAATTTTGGCGGCTTCTGCTCGACCGAGAGATGGGTCAGCGCCGAGCTCGAGGGCCGAGATTCGAAAATCACTCACCTTCAGCACACTCGAACACGTCCTGCAGCTCAGCAGGACTCCATGAAGTAGTATCGGTCCACGGGAACTGTGTATCGTGGAAAAGATTAGCGCAGAAGTGCAGCAGGGCGCCGGACGAGGCTCACTTTCTCGATGAGCTGAACGATGTTGAGAAAGGGACGCTCGGGATGGTACGATACGGTTCGGCGCTGCGTGCAATACGAATGAGAAACTGTGTGACAGCCGAGATCGAGAGGACGTACCCCTGCTCCTCCTCTTCGGCAAGCTTCGACGAGGAGGTCGAGCTCCTCCTTCGGCGGTAGGCGGGGAGAAAGGTCGCTAGGCGGCTCTGGAGCTGGATTGACTCCATTTGGTACTTGATGGAAGAGCTGCACGATGCTGAAGTCAGCGAACAGCGTAGCTCGGCGAGGAAAGACCGACGTACGGCTTGCAGCAACTCCTCGTGAGCAACAGCCTTGACGCTGATAAGCCTGTCACGAAGCATGACCTCGTTACGGTTTTCGACGGTGTACTCGATCGCGCCGGGCGTGAGGTTGTCGACGAAGCAGCGAGATTGCGTTCGGCCAGTCTCGCTGAGATCGACGCCGAGTGGAGCGGAGATCAGCTCAGTTACAGCGAGAAGCTCTCAGCTGTAGAAGAAGGCTCACCGATGTAGTACAATGTAGATCGAAGGTGACGGCGTGTCCGAGGGAGGTCGACAGCCCTCGGGAAGCCACTCCGCGACATGGGCGACGTTGACCGACCAAGGGATCTGCTCGACGTTCGGCGGGTTAGCTCGCGCAATCTGCATGTGCCACTGAGTTTGTCCCGACTCACGTTGTCGAGCCTCAGAATTGTCCTGTCCGGCGCGGGAAGAGGCGCTTCGCTCGGCGTGCTGGCCGAGGCTAAGCTATCGCCGAGATCGAGGAAGGGTGGCTCTTGGCGCAAGAGTCGACCTCCAGGGAGCGAGAACGGGGCAGAAGAGACCCTCTCCCGAACAGGTGGGGCGGAAGGAGCAGGAGGGCTCCCTACCAGGTCCAGCGCGGCGGGCGACGAAGCCGAGCGAGACCGGCTCGTGACTGCTTGCGTGAGAGGGAAGGCGGGCTGAACGATGGTCGAAGGGAGCGTGACCTTTCGAGGTTTCGGAGGAGGTGACGAGGGTGGAGGAGAAGTCGATGCGGTGGTAGGAGAGGCGGAGAGGTCGCGCACGCCGAACGCGCCGAGCTCAAACTCGTCGAGTCCAGACATGAGATCCTGCTCCTGCTCCTCCCTCACACCCTTCTCAATCGCTTGCGAATGAGTCCTGCACCCCACGCACTCGAACAGCTTCTTCATTATTCCCTGTGCAGCAATATCGTCGTCGGCGCCGGCTGCTCTCGCTCCACTCTTCGCAGCCTCGACGACTCTGGCGCCGTGGAGGATGATGCGCAAGTGGCGGTGACACAGTATGCAGCTGCACGGCGATACCTCGCACGATGCAGGAGCGAAGCAATCCCAGACGTCGCAAGTCGTGGTCGGCGACGAGCTGGGGCGGCGCTCGACGTGCTCAATCGCCGAGAGAGCTAGGAGAGGAGGGCTGGCGGGGAAGTTGGGATGGTGAAAAGGGGGGACAGGGAATGACCCGAGGCTATTGGGAGCGTCGATGGATTGCGAGGAGTGCGAAGAGCTGCAGGAAAACGAGTGGTGATGGCGAAGGGAGGGAGGTCCGATTGGACAAAGTTGAGGCGTTGGCGGCGAGGGGTAGAAGCCTGGCGATGGAGGAGGATAGAGAGGCGCGGCGAGAGGCGAGAACGGCGAAGGAGAAGGAGATGGGAAGGCGAAACCGAGGGGATATTGAGGAAGGGCCGGGAAGGAGTGGTGGTGGTGCAGCGCCGACGGTGACGGGTGCAGCTGAGGGTGTTGATAAGGTGCAGGCGCTCCAGGTGTTTGAAGTCCAGGCGAGGAGCTGTCGTAGCCTCCCTGTAGGCTGTCCTTGGGCTTGTACGAGCGTCGCCCGTCGCTCGGCGCAGGCGCCGAGCTGTTGAAAGGGCGAGGAAGCGGCGGCGATGGATCAAGCGGCGACATGATACCGCCAAGTGACATCGAGCGACCCTTGTACGGCGGTAGAGGGTGCTCGCTGGCAGGGAATCGAAGAGGACTGTGGAGCGGTGCAGGAGTTGCGTGCGCTTGCAGCGGGGCTTGGCCGTTGCTGGTGGGGAAGGCGATACCGAGCGAGTTGGACGCGTACAGCGGCTGGTCGGGTACAGCAGGAGTAGCATACAGCTGTCGAGGCTGCTCCGATGCTGTAGGTAGATCGACAGATGGTCAGCTGAGCTCCGTTTTCTCCTCTGAGTCCTCGCCGCCCGACGCTGCCAGCTGAAACGCTCACCCTTGCCCGGTTCCGATCTCTGTTGTGATTGAGAGGGCGTGGAAGATAGTGCAGAGGATGCTGGGAAGTGCTCTGTGCGGTTTGATCGCTCGGTGCTAGGCTCGACGGGCGGCAATTGAGCTGCTCCTCCTTCTCGAGACGACGGCGACGAGAGCTGAGGCGGAGCTGGGAAGGGGATGGCGTCGGCTTTGAGCTTGGTAGGCGCTGACTTCATCGCGGAGCGGGTTTCGTGCTGCAGTGAGGCGTACGAAACGAGCGAGAGGGAGGAAGAAAAGAAAGGATTCGCGCGCGCCGAGTTGCTTCCAATGTCTGCTCAACTTCGGACTCCGACGATGGCGACTCGTGAGCTGAACCGCAGCAGAGTACACGTCTCTGCAGGTCGCCTGGTCGGCTTTTATGCTTGCTCGGCGCTCGCATTTCGCCGGCAGAGAGCTCGGCGAAGACGTTCTCTCTTCCTTCTCAACCTGCCGCCTTCGCAGGGTCACCTCTCATCAGCAATCATGGAGATTCGGATCGAGGTCTCTCCTGTACCGGCACCGCTCCCGAGCTGCTTTCGGAAGGGGATCAATCGAAGTTCAGGAGCTCGGCGCTTCCATTTCCTTTCAGCAGCTGCTCCCGCCCCTCCTACACGCTCTCAAGCTGTCTGTTAAACAGCATACCCAATGTTAGCAATAGCCAAGCCCTTCGGCAGCTCACGCACCTTCTTCCGTCCAAAGTCGGCCGGCGGCGGCAGCTGGCAAGATGGATGGCTCGACTCGAATCGCCGCTCTCTCCCTCTTACCTGACACTTCGACATGGCATCTCTACCAACTCCCGCTGATTCGCGTGCTGCTACACCTACGCCCAAACGCATGTAGGTCATCCTGCAGCTCGTCTGGCGTGCTTTCGACCGCTAATCTCCACCCTCGCTCAGCGTATGGATGCCAACTCGTATCCATCCCGTGGCCAAGCGTCTGGCGGATGAGCTGTTCGACGTGATCACCCCCGAAGATCCTCGCGCTCCCATCTGGCCTGATCTCGCCGTAGGAGCTATCGTTCGGTGCGTCCTGTCGGCAGCGGCGGAGGCGAGTCAGGCTGACCCGTTCTTGACTTGCAGCACGGGAGAGGTCACATCGGAGGAAATCAAGAGGGCAAAGTATCTACAGATCATCACTCGCAATGGTGAGCTGCCTTGCCTCGGCGGGGAACGAGCAACTCGCTGACCCTCTCTTCGCACAGGCGTCGGAGTCGACATGATCCCCATCGCCCTCTGCAAATCACTCGGCATCCCCGTCACGAACCAGCCTGGATCCAACGCCCGCTCGGTAGCCGAGCTCGTCCTCGGCCTTTCCCTCGCCGTTCTGCGAAGGATGGTGGAGCTCGACCGACGATTGCGCCGAGGAGAACACCTGCCCAACATCGACTGGCTAGCAGAGACGTTGGATGATATGGTCGTTGGTCTGGTGGGAATGGGTGCGATTGCGAGGGAGGCGGCCAAGAAGTTCTACGTGAGTTCTCGGCGCTCTCGATCTCATGCCCTCGGCGCTGACCTCCTCCTCCCGCTGCCACAACACAGGGAGCGTACGATTCCCCCATCCTCGTCTACTCCCCCACCTCCGACCCACGCAAATGGACCTCTGAAGACCCATCAGGCCTCCCCGCCATCCCTCACACTCGAGTCAACTCCCTCGACGAGCTGCTGTCGACCGCCGACGTCGTCTCTCTCCATTGCCCGTTGACCGAGGAGACTCGGAACATGATCAGCACACCGCAGCTCAAGCTGATGAAGAAGACAGCGGTGCTGATTAACACTGCTAGGGGTGGATTGGTGAGCTCGCCGTCGGCCAATGAGGTTCGGCGAGTCGACATGAGAGCTGATGCCCCTTCCCCCGCTCCCACAGATTGACGAGCCGGCACTTGTGCAAGCACTCAAGAATAACGAGATCTACGGAGCAGGCCTCGACGTCCTCTGCACCGAGCCCGCTACGCCCGAGATCTACTCGGACCTCTACGCCCTCGAGAACGTCGTTGTGCTGCCTCATGCGTGAGTTCAAGCGCACATCTTCTCATCGATACGTATCGCTGACCTAGTCGCCGGATTCCACAGCGGTGGAGGAACGGAGAAGGTGCAGATTGACAGCTGCACGATTGCCGTCGAGACCTGCGATCTGTATCTGAGAGGGAAGGGGATTGGAAAGAGTACAAGGGTGGTATAAGCATAGAAGTAGACCTAGAGCATCCTTCCCGCACAAGACCAATTGATCACAGCTTCTCTAGTCTCGCTTTCGGCGCTAGCTCGGCGCTGGGCTCATACTTTCGCCTCTTCCTAGGTGAGCTGAGCTGAGCTGCTTCGCTCCAGTTCTGTATGTAGCGGGCCAGCAATTGCATCGCATACAGCCACACCTCTGCAATAGCAACCGAACGCCCAGGAAAGCGCTCAGGAAGGCATTGTGCTCGGCGGAGGCTAGAGCGAAGCTGCGAAGCGCTACGGCTTGGCAAGGTCAGGAAACGATGTAGGTGAGGTTCGGAGGGAGGCCTCTGGGTTGGGAATGATTCAAGATGATCTATGGCAGAGCTGCACCTTGTCAGAACAGAGGAGCAAAGCCAACTCCTTGCGCAGGGCGATCCTCTCGCCGAGCTGACCGAACTCGCTGTTGACCAGCGCCACATCTCGAGCGAGCTCAACACCTCGTCCTGCCATGTCGTGAGTAGTTTCGCGGGGTTTCTGCTGCTCTACAAGGCCAAGAGCTAACCTCATCCATCCTGCACGTGAACAGCTGGGCGCGAGGCAACAGCAAGACAGCAGCTTCCGACGCTCAAGAGTCCGAACTGGAAGCTCAGAATGATTCGCACCTGAATGAGCTGCATAGCAAGCTACAGGCATTACGAGGGGTGAGCTTGAGCTGCTCGTTTGAGGTGGACAGCGCTACAGAAGAGCTGACACGGTCCGCGCGTGAGCAGGTCACGACTGATATCTACCGAGACTCGCAAGGGCAGAACTCGCTGCTGGACAACACGGTGCGTTGTACCTGTATCATGACGTTCAACTCAGAGCTGTAGCTGATCAGCCCTCTCCCTGCAGAGCAACTCGTTCGACCAGTTCAAGACGTCGCTATCCAACACCTCTACACGTTTCGCTCGGTCGGTACAGAGCGGCAAGGGCAACGCGCGGACTCAGCTGGGCATCGTAGGCGGTGTCGTACTCCTCTTCTTCCTCTACAAGCTCTTCGGCGGAAGCTCGACCGTACCGCCGCCGCCGCAAGGGGTCGAGCCTGGGTTCAAGCTATGAGGAGGGCGCGAGTAATAGTGTAAGAGCAGTATCTTGTAATCCTGTAGTGCAGTCTTCGTTTCGCCTTCTCGTTCCGGCATCTGCAGCAGCCTTCCAGCGGGAATCATCGCTTCAGCTGCTTCGCTTCCTGCCGCTCGCTTGCTCCGCTCTCTCGACTCGACGATGGCTTCAGATCGGCTACAGGACGACGTGGTACAAGCGCAGGTGGAGACGCTTGACCTGTGCGAATCGCTGTTTCCTCTGGAAGGAGAGCTGCAGCTCTCTCCCGACACCGCGTCCTCGCTCCCCGCCCTTCGCGCCTACGACTCGACTACAGCCTCGGCGCACGAGCTACAGCAGCTACCAGCAGAACTCATCTTCACCATCAACCTCATCCTGACCCGAGAATCGGACAACCTCGACTTTCCGCTCTCCCTCTCCGTCGCCGTTCCCCTCTCTTCCACCTCAGCATTACCTCCAACCGCCCGTCTCACTCTGCACCAACCACCATGGCTGTCCCGCACGGCACACGACCTCCTTGCGACCTCTCTACAATCCCTCGCCGTCGAAGCCGAAGCCTCAAGCGGCAACTCCGAGCTCATCCTCGATGCTGTCGAACGATTACGAGAGCAGGCGAGGGATGTTCTGCCAAAGGAGCGGGAGAAGAGTGTAGAGAAGGAGAAGGAAGAGGAGTGGAGGGTTTGGTTCATCTTGACGAGCTTGAGCACGAGGGAGAAGAGGGACGATATGGTGAGTTCGGCTTTCGCTGGAGCAGGGCTAAGTGGCTCGCTCGTGCCTCGAACACAGACTGACCCCTCATCGAACTTGCAGGTCAACTGGGCACCAGAATACGACATCACAGGCTTCGTCCTCGCAGGCAAGCCAGCCCTACTCGTTCTCGAAGGGACCGTGAAGAACATCAACACCTACATGAACGAGATCAAAGCCAAATCATGGGCGGACATCCCTTCCTTTCAGAAGAAGGTGCGGCTCCCGCTCTTCTCCTTTCTATCTAACCCTCGGCGCTTGGCTGACCCTCCTCTCGTTCTCTTCCCGTCCACCCTCTTCTGCACAGGTCTCCGAACGTTCTCGCACACTCCTCACCCCTTCAGCACCTCGAGCATTCACCACCATGGACGAGATCACCTCCCTCATCTCGCGCGGCGGGCACCGAGGGAATCGAGGCGAGATGGGCGAGGTGAGAGATTTCTTGATGGAGAAGGGGTTGGGGGAGATGTTTGGGGAGGTGTTGGGGATGGGGAACTTCTCGTAGAAGGGTAGAGTGGAAATAGAGACGGTATAGCTCGGACTCGAGGTGGAAGAGCGGAAAAGAGGAGAGCTCGGCGAAGTTTCGCAGACCTCGCGCTCGACTCGGGTTCTCTACACTACGAGGTACAATACTCAACATCATGATCCACTGCTCTACACCCCTCGACCAGCCCGAGGACTGACGCTGCAGCAGCTTAATCAGACCCCGCTCGCCGTCAATTCCTCCTTCAAGCGCTCAGCCTCGCGTCTTGCCCGATCCCGTGCTTCTGCAGGGCGTGAAAAGGATCAGCGCTGAGGCTCGCGCATCAACAACCGAGAGCAGCGTACCCTTCCGGATGAACAGCGGAGCCAACCTCCCCACTTCTCTTCGATAAGCTCGCTGCCCATAGCATCGCCGAATCTCCTCCAAATACCCCTTTGCCACTCCGGACTCAACACGCCACAGGTCATCAATATCATCTCTGCCCTTCGGTTGATCACCGCTGAGCGAGATGGCCAGTATGCCTTCCCAGTCCTCCACGAGCGGAAGCGACCAATCCATCCCATCCTTGCCAGGCGGCAGCGCATCGAGACGATCAAAATACATGGGCGCGAGAGAGTGGAAGGCCCAGTCGTAGTAGAGTCCGGGTGTATGTGTATTGGCTGGTTGCGGCGTACAAAGTCGGTCGAGGGGAGTGCAGACGTCGAGAGCGACGGACGGAAGCTGGCCTTTTCCGCAGGGGAATTTGGAGAGGATGTCGGAGGGCAGGAGGTGAGGTGTGAGATTGAGGTCGTACCATCCAATGATGTGCTCGAGGTAGGCCTTGACTTCGGGGCGAGGGAGGATCTTGCCCGACTGGAAGACGAAGCGATGGCGGAGGTTCGGCTCGTCGGGGTCGTAGGCGAAGTGGAGGACGACATTATGCGTGAGATTGAGAGGAGCATCGGTTTTGATCCGGTTGGCGTGGTACAGAGCGATCCGCAGCTCTTGTAGAATGATCCCGCTGTGCTCGAGCGATTCCTCTTCGGCGCAGGCTAAGATCGGCGAAGAGAGGGCGCTCTCAGCCGTCTGAGCGTCGGCGCTTTGCTGTAGCCGACAGAGCTCCTTGTGAAACTTCCATCCGCGTTTCTGCGTGATGTAGGTTAGTCATTGGCAGCTAAAGAGCAATGAGGGAGGCTCAACACACCTGGCAAGCTGCAGGAGGGGCGATTAAGCTCGGTCTCGAGGTCGGAGTAGAAGCTACTCACCAGCACTACAATAGGACACTCATTGTGCAACCAGTACATAACATCATCCGCCTTCCTTCCGGCAGATCCCTCTCTGCGAAAACTCGAGCAAGGTCAGCGAGCCTCGAGCTGCAGGCGACCACGTTACTCACCGCGTACTTCGCATTGAGCACAGCTACGTGCTTTCCCTGGTGGATTCCAGCCGCCGATTTCGGCCATGACGAAGGAGAAGCGCGAAACGAGCAAGACGAGGCAGAGAGAGAGAGGGAGGTCGGTGCCGGCGCGAGTTTGAGTGTGCTGGAGAGGGGTCAGTGTGAGCATTGCAGGGGAAGTAGTGAGCTTGAAGTCTTCAAGTGAGCCTTTGAGCAAGCTCAACTGCACTACAGCGCCCAAGCGAGCCCCTTCGCCGACTTGCGAAGCGGGAAGCTCGGCCGAGAAGCTGCTAAGAGCTCGCTGTACGTCATCAGAGCTCGACTGTAGCATCGTAGCTATTTGACAGCATCTCTGAGCCTCATCTTACTCACCTACAGAAATTGAGCTCGGACCACCTCTCCCACTCCAAGACCGTCCGTCTCTCCGCCTCTTGCTCTCTTCCCCCATCTTGCTCTTCGAAACTCGTCTCTCGTCTCTCCGCCTCCGACTCGCGCGTACCGGAAGCAGTGACAGTACTGCAAAGCTACACTCTCGAAGCTCAACTACAGCCCTACATCCTCCCGCTCCCCCCTCGCCCGCCCTCGACCGCTCTCTCTCATCTTCAAGTCGAAGCTCGCTCTCCCTCAAAGCATGGTCGTCCCTCCTCTTCCGGTCGAGATCACCGAGCACATCATCAAAGAAGCTCTTCCTCCTCTCCGCTTCGCAACCTTCGAAGAGCGCTACAGAATCCTCAAGACTTCTCGCTCGTCGATTCGAGGTGGAGGGTGCTGGCGCAGACGGAGCTCGGAAGGCATGTCCTACTCGAGGAGCAGCACGTCAACTCAATGGCAGTATATAGCGGTGTGGCGCCAAGCTATCTCCAGCAGACGGCCGGTCTCTGGAGCAAGGTCGAGACTGGCAAGGGACCGAGCCTACGCAAAGCGGTTTGCAGCGCTTTGAACGAGTGTCCACGCTTAACGAAGCTGTCGATCGGCCCCATTACCGCTGATCAAGAGTTCTTCTCCGCTGCTCGAGGTAAGTCAGACCTCGCTCTCTGGACGCCAGCTAACTTGCTTCTTCGGCGCTCGGCGTGGCATCGCAACAGACCTCCAATCCCTCACTGGCTACACCATCGACTTCCTCCTCGAATGCGATGTACCTTCCTACCACTCTCTTTCCCGTCTCAACCTCTTCGAGCCCCTCCTCACGGGATCTCAGTTCGTCTGGTCGCGATTGCTCAACCCTCAAAAACTCCCGTCCCTGCAACACCTCGAGCTCTGTCGATTTGAGCAGCCCAACTTCGTCAAGGGATTCCACTACGACTCTCGAGATGATAACGACATCTTGTCTCCCCTCCTGTCGCTCGCACCTCAGCTCGAGACATTCGCTATCCACGAGCGCGACGGTGAAGCGTTGGCAGATCGCATCTCGGCCGAGAAGTGGAGCCTTTTCACATCGCTTCGCAGCCTCACCATCGACAAGAGGGTCTCATCTCTTCACCACTGGGCAACCATCCTCAACTCGCTGCCCCCGAAGCTCGAAAGGCTCATCATCCTCAACCTGGACGCCACCCTCGCTGGGCATCTGCGACTGTACGAAGAGCTCCAAGGGGTTGCGACCGGCTGGACACGCACCAACGGTCGAGAGCTCATTGTCAAGCATATTTCGTCAAGGAACACCAGCGGCGAGGGCGATGTGGCCGTCGCCCGTCAAGCGTTGCTCCGTTCGGCCAAAGAGAGCGGCGTTGTCGTGCGCGAGGTACTTGCCAACGGATCTTTCATCAACTGGGAGGCCGTCTTCGATATCTGGTGAGTATCCTGCTCTCATTTGCTCTTCGATCCCGCTAACCCTCACCCTCCGTCGCAGAGCTCGGCGCCAGCGTGGGAGGCTCGGATCGAATCAGCTAAACAACTTGTCTGTACCGAGTGCAGGGAAATGAGCTGAAACCTGCTTCGAGCTCAAAGACCCCTCGACTCGAGGTTCGGCGACAGAACTGGCGAACGTGCTCTCGAGCTCGGCAGCCAACTCGCTCTTCCTCCTCTCCGCAAAAAGAGCTCAAAGCAAAAACGATGTATACAATAGAAACCTAAGCTATGGAATTACGAGTCGCAAGAAATAGCACAAAGCCCTCTCGTCTCGGGCGAAAGAACGAACTCCCCCTTCCTCCCCTGCTCCCACTCCTCGCCTACCTCCCAGCCGTACTCGGCCTCGGCCTAAACCCCGTGACCTGCGGCCTAACAATCGCTCCCTGCGCGTAGGTCCCTCCACCGCCAATACCCGAGCTCGGCGGTGGCGCGTGAGCCGAGGTGTCGACAATCGCGTGGGATCCCCAGCCAGCGGGGATGCGCATACCGCTACTACTCGTCGTCGAGGTACTCGAGCTCAACACCGACCGACCCGTGTTCTGCGCCTGCAGCTTGCCAGCCGTCGGCTGATGTTGCTCCTCGCGGCGATTCCTCTCCCCCAGCACACTCGCGCTCCGTTGCCTACTTAGCCCTCCCACGCTCGCGCCCGTATGAGTAGCAGTCTGACGTTTCGGTGGAGGCGCGCTGGTGGAGGTGTTGGAAGTAGCTGAACGGCCCGTCATTTGCCGTTTGAGGGGGAGGGTCGAGTGTGAGTGCGAGGTGGAGGAGGTGCCGGTTTGCTGGGCGCGGAGGGGGCGGGCCGAGGAGGAGGTGGAGGTGGAGTGCGAGGAGCCGGAGGAGGTGGGGACGAGTTTGGAGCGCTGTTGAGAAGAGAGAGAGAGAGAGGGTCAGCTCAGCTCGGCTCGGCACTCGTCTGCCCGTCTCATTCGCAGAGAGCGCGAGAGGAAGTAAAGAGCTGAGAGCGAGTGAGAGGCAGAACGCACCTTCTTATTCTCCTTCTCCTGCAACTCCTGCTCAATCTTAGCGTCCAAATCATCGAGGAAGCGCACGCCGTTGACGAGGAAAGGACGGCCGTTGGCTGCTTCCCACTGGGGGATCATTTGGCGCAGTTCGAGTTCGAGCTGTATATCGGCGCAGGAGGAGGTAGGTCAGCTATTGTCCTTTGGGTGTCGGCCATGCCACCTTAGACTCGGCTTGCGACGACGAGAGATAGGGAGGAGCACGAACGAGACCGAGCGAAAGCGGCAATAACGCACCTTAGGTTTCTCCTTGACGACCCTCTTCCTCGCCTTCTCCTCCCTCAGCAGCCTGCCGGGATCGCCGCGAGTGGATTTGCCGAGCAGGCGGGAGGGGTCGGCGGCGGAGGCCTGTTGGTGGTGGTGGATGACGGGGAGGTGGAGGGATGGTGACGAGAGAGGGAGTAGGATGGAGGGTGGGAAGTGAGGGGTGGAGAGCGGCGAGTGAAGGCGAACGAGGGAAGACGAGGAGGGGAGAGAGGGGAGGGGAAAAGAGGAAAAGGTCAGCGCCGAGCTCCTTCTCAACAGCACGAATTCATTCAGCGACCGAACCCAGGAACTCACCTCCAACTCCCTCATCTCCTCCACCACGCCAAAGTACCTGCCCAACCTCTCCAACACGGGCCTCATCTCCTCCACCTCCCTCTCGACCCTCTCCCTCTCCCTCTCATGCGCCACCAACAACTCCTCACTAACATTCTCATTCACCTGTTCCTCCTCCACGCCCGTCACCTCGTTGTAGAGGAACGTGGGGTCGACGTTGATGGAGTAGGGAGGGAAGGAGGACAGACGGGAGGTAGGGGAGAGATAGAGCGTGTCCCAGAGGGTTGCGAGGAGGGACCGTTCGCGCGTGATGAAGGCCGAGAGGTTGGAGCGTTTGAGGGTGAGCATCCGAGTGAGCTCGGATTGATACTGTTGGAATGGAATGGGGTGGCTGGAGTCAGTCTCGGCCGGTCGGTCGACCCGCCAGGGCTGCGTGCGCTAGCGAGGCTCGAAAGTAGTGTGAGACAAGCAAGCTACTCACAGCGTTGACGACGTCCATGGTGCTCCCCATCCAGCAGTTGACGAATTGCTCCATCTCGAGATCCGAAACGCCGAGCATGGTCCACAGTGGGTAGAGCTTGTCGTAGGTGGTTTGGATCGTAGCGTTACGAGTGGCCTTCTCCTCCTCGAGCTGTTTGATTAGATGAAGGTCAGCGCTGAGGTCCAGAGAGTGAGCCGCGAGAGAGAGAGGGAAGAAACGAACCCATTTCCTCTTGGCCTCGACTCTCGCCAGATTCTCCGAGGTAGCCAACATCTCCTTCTTCTCCCTATCCTCTCCCACTCCCAGATGGCTGAGGATCGCCTCGTCCAGAGGGTCAGCGAGGGGGATCTCGCCGGTGAGGGAAGCGCGAGGACCCGTGGAAGAGGAGGAGGGAGAAGTGTTGGTAGCGTCGGTTTGATGGATCCCGAGTTCGGAACGGAGGGCAAAGATTTCGTTGAGGTGGAGGGTGAGGAGGTCGCGGCGGTGGGCCTGTCGTCGAAGCGAGAGGGAGGAGTCAGCTCGGCGATGGCCGCGTGAGCTCCAGGCGAGCAGCAGCAGCGACAGGTGTGTAACGCACAATCTCGGTCTCACACCTCAAGCACTCCCTCTCCAAGCTACTCATCCTCTCCAACCTCAAATCCAACCCCTCCCAGCCCTTGTCCCATTCCTCGAGCTCCACTCCAAGCCACTCCCTCCCGACCACCTCCGTATACCCCTGCAATCTCCTCTGCAATTCCACAATAGCTTCCCCCCTCTGCTGCATTCTACTCCTCATCCCCTCAATCACCTGATCCACCTCGTCCACCAAGGTCAATAATGGGCCATCCTCCTTGGTCTTTACTACTCCTAGTGGTTCCCCGAGGGCTAGTCGCCAGTCTGTGACTTTTGTCCATCGATCTGCCAAGAGGCATTCGACGCGCGTGATCTCAGTCGAGGTGGATTGGACTTGTTGAGCGATTTCGAGTTGGATGAGCGAGTGGAGTGAGCTGAGGTGGGTCGAGACGAGAGGTTGTGGTGAAGGGGAGAGGGAGGTGTAGAGTTGTAGGAGGTTGGAACGATGGGAGGTGATGAGCTGTTCTAGTGGTATAGCTGTTGCTGCTGTTGGAGAGCTGGACGACATGGCGCGGGTTGTTGTTTGGTCGAGAGTTGAGTGATCCTCAGAGTGAGGTGGGAGTGCTGTAGGTTGTGCACAGTAGTAGCGGGGTGACTCTCTGTAGTATGGTAGAGGTGAAGGGTGTGCTGTAGGCGATTGAACGATTGAGAACGAGCGAGGAGGAGGAGGGAAGGGAGAAGCTCAGGAGCGAGGCGCGGTCAGAGCGACTTGAGAGCCATTGCAATTGACAAGTTACTTACTCGTGCTTACTCGCAATCGAAAACTAATGGCCAATTCTCTCCCGAAGCGCGTCTCTTGCTCTCTGCCTCTGTCGCTCTGTTCTTGTGCACCTCATCATGCGGTTCGGATTGGACTCTTCTTCAGACGAATCAGATACACCTCTCCCTTCCTTACCACCTCTACAACGGTACATTCCTCGCTCCCTCCTTCTCACAGCCCAGCGCTCACCCTCTCTCTCTCGCTTCAACAGGTCCTCCTCCTTTCGCCGAACTCCCGCCCGCCGCTCTTCCACTCCTCTACCGCCCTCTAGTACATCTAAACCCTTCTCTCCCACTCCCGTCCACCTCATCCCTCCCCCCACCCTCCGCAAATCAACCAGAAGAGGTCGACTGCTCCCTCAATCCGGCGATTCATCCGACGAGGAGGCTGGGGCGAGCTCAGACGAGGAGGCAGAGATCTTGAAGGAGGAGACTGATAGCGACTTTGATTCGGAGGAGGATGAGTGGCCCGTGGGACCTATTGGGAGCATAGGCGTGAATGGCTGGAGGAGGGGTGGGAAAGGGTGGGTCTGGGGCTCTTCTACTGGGGATGCAGAGGCTGCGTAAGAGGTTAGGGAATAGCTGATAGCTGACGCAATCGTGCGCTGCTCTCTCGCATCCAACAGGAAAGCTCGCAACCAAATCTCGGCGGAGCAAGGGCGGCTACTTGAAGGAGGACCGGACGCTTTCCAGCAATGGGACGACAAGAGTCGAGCGGATAGCTGGGTATGTACCAGCTTCCTCTGCGCCTCGCTGCGCTTTACTGCAGCCCTCCAGCTCGGCGCTAAGTCTTTATCCCACCCACACCGCTCCCTCATCGCGTCGCAGGCCACCGCCAACCGAACATTCCATCTCTCCCTCTCTCGCTCCCTCCGAGCCCCACCCCTCAGCAGCAGCCCCTCCACCCCCTCCGACATCTCCTCCCTCCTCTCTTCCCTCACCCTCGCCCAATCCGCCGCGACCTCGGCTCTCCTCTCCTCCTTCGAAGCGCGCAACACAGCCTTGTGGTCCGATATCGAGGCGTCCATTCTTGCTGCTGAGAAGGAGGAGGGGGAGCGGATGAGGGTGTTGGAGGAGCAGAGGAAGAGGGGGGAGGAGATGGAGAGGAGGGCGAAAGAGATGAGGGAGGAGGAGGAGAGGAAGGCTAAAGCTGAGAGCGAGGCTCAGGCGGCGAGCAAGAAAGCTGAAGCGGAGAAGAGTGAGAAGGAGAGGAAGGAACTGCAGGAGAAGGAGGAGGAGAGGAGGAAGAAGGAGGCGGAGGAGATGAAGAGGGCTAGTGTGACTAGACCGCCGGTCGGGAGTGGAGTGGAGGGCAGTCCGCAGGCCGAGTGGGAGAGGTGGACCGCTAAGATGGCTGTACGTCTCACTCTCTCTCCCTTCCTCTTCACTCGTTGCGTTGCTGACCTTCCCTCCCTCTACCTCTCTACGCCGCCCGCTCAAACAGCACATCAAATCGCACGTCCTCCCCCACATCTCGACCAACCCCTCGCTCCGGAAATCCTGTTTCCTCGCCAAACGATCCATCACCCCTAAAATCGGGCAGCTCACTTCCTCCTCCTCGGCCACCCTGCGCATCATCGGCCAGCTGGACGAATTGCTCTCCTCCCTCCGCCCACCAGCTGGCTCTACCGAGGGGGCTGGTGGGGAGGCCTACACCTGGACTCTCAACCATTTGGCGAAGAGCTTGATCAAGCAGGCCGAGACGGAGGTGACGGCCAAGCTGGGGACGGCTTTCCCGTTGGGTAGGGTGGTGGTGGGATTGTTGGTGAGGGGACATGAGGAATTGGGAGAGGTGTTGATGGCGAGGTTGGTCAAAAAGTGCTTTTGGATTACCGGGTGGTGGCCAACGAAGGGGGCGGTGAGTTCGACTTTGGCGTTTCTCGGCTCGGGTTCGGCGTCCGGCTCGCGGGGGCTGACTCTCCTCCTTCCCTTCTCTCTCCTTCTCCCTCTCTGCTCTCCTCTCCTCTCCTCTCCTCGACGCACCACAGGATCAATCCCCCGACTCGCACCTCAAACTCCTCGGGCACGCCCCTCCCTCGGCGGGCGAATCCCTCACACAATACGCGACGCGCCAATCCGGCCTAATAGCCCTCTACGCCTCGATCCTCTCGACCTCCCCCTTAACTCCCCCTCAAGGTCCCTGCCCTCCCCAATCCCTGTCGCTCGTTCCTCCCCACTTCCGGCCAGCGGCTGGTTGGAGATTACTCCTCCTCCTCCTTCGCCCGCCGCTCGTTGGACTCGAGCCGACCCCACTGTTGGTGGTCACGTTCCTCGAGATTGCCGGCCCGACTTTGCTCGGGCTGTATGGGAGGCAGTTTGGGAAGGTGTTGGAGTGTCTGTTGAGGGAGGGGGTGAGGGAGAAGAAGGCGGGGTGGAGTGAGAAGAGTAGGAGTAGTCTGGTTAGGTTGGAGCTTTGGTTGGAGGAGTGGGAGAAGAAGGGGGTTTGTGAGGCGGTCAAGGGCGGGGAGGTGGATCCTTAGTTTGTGGGTTTCGGGAGCGGAGAGATGAGGGCGAGAGCAATGGATGGTGGTTACTTAGTACATGGGGCTCGTCGAGGCTGAGAGGGAGCGTGAGAGAATCTTCGAATGAGCGAGCGCGAGTATCGAGACGACCGAGCTCGAGCTGCTCGTTCGCCGAGCTGTCGTTGCGCCGCGCTTTCGTTTCGCAGCCAGATCTCGCTCGACCATCTCTCCCACGCAGCAGAAGCTGAATCACATCTTGTTTCCGTGTTTCACATTGTACACCGTCTCCTTCGCACAGCAGCAGCAAGTCCTCTCTCCTCCTCACGCGCGATGTCCGAGCCTGAGAGCGAAAGGCGAGGTTTAGCGAGCTCGAGGACGGGACGGGTTCACATGAACTCACCAAGCTTCAAAGTAACCCTCGGTCTCGTTCCGCCCAGAATCATCCACCGCGCTCACACGGTCGTCCACCTTGATGTCGCGAGCGGCCGCCGTGCGAATGAGCGAACGCCTTGCCTCATACTGGCCTTGAGGCTGAATCGCTGATGTAGGGCCACTCAACGGCTGCCTAATGACATTGATCCTACGCTTGATCGTCCCAATCCTCCAGTGACGGGACGCCGCTTCGAGTTGTTCGTAGAGCTCGAGCATGACTCGGAACGAGTGGACGTGGGTGACTAGAACAGAGAGAGATTCGAGCTTGGGCGGTGATGTCGTGAGGATGTCTTCCCAGATCGATCCGGAGACCCTGGGGGCGAGCGGTGTATTGCTGAGGGTAAGGCTGCGAAGTTCGGCGAAGGAAGACCAATCCTTGATGGAGAGGCTTGCGATGAGCGAATTGAGTCCGCCGCCACCGGTCTCGCTGATGGCGAGGGCTTCAAGTCCAGGAGCAAGGGAGAGGAGGCATAGAGCAATTCCTTCGAAGTCCTCGTCGTCATGCGATGAGGGTCGGGTGCCGAGGGATTGGAAGCGGCGAAGCGAGGGAAGGGTCTGCGGATTGAGCCAGTATTTGTCGCTTTCGGAGAACCAATGATCCACCAAGTGAAGCGATCTGAGATATTGGAGAGGAGGGGCTATGGCGATGAGCCGGGAGTAGGCGGCGTGGAGGGTGCACGAGCTCAGGCTTTCTACAGATCCGCCGAGTTTTAGGGTCAGCGTCGTCGGGGATGCATGGTAGCTTCGTGCAACATACTGTGATTCAGGTGCCATGTACCGGGATTGTAGAAGTCCCAGAGAAGTAGGGTGAGGTGGCGGACTTGTGAGCGAGCGAGAATCTTCTTAACGGCGGTCGACGATTCTTCGGTCGGATCGGCGAAGAGGGACTCGACTCCGCTGGCAAAGCTTGGTCGAGTATCAACCTCCGTCTCGATCGATTCTTCTGTCGCCTTCGTGAGTCCGAGATGCCTCTCGAGCTCCCGCTGCGTCAGCACCCTCCAGGTCGAATCGACGAGCGAGAACGTCCTCAGCAGCTCGTAGCGCTCCGGGAAGGTGTCGAAGCGAAGAGGAGGAAGACTCTGTTTGATGATGTGCTCGGTGATCTCGACGGGAAAAGGAGGGACGCCCATGGCTTCGAGGGAGAGAGAGCTTCGACTTGAAGATGAGAGAGAGCGGTCGAGGGCTGGCGAAGGGGGAAGCTGGAGGGTGTAGGGCTGTAGCTGAGGTGAGAGAATGCAACGTTGTAGTCCTGTAGCTGCTTCCAGTAGGCGCGAGCGGGAGGCGAAGAGACGAGAGCCGAGTTTCGAAGAGCAAGATGTGGAAGGAGAGCAAAAGGCGAGAGCGGAAAGACGGACGGTCTTGGAGTGGGAGAGGTGGTCCGAGCTCAGATTCTGTAGGTGAGTAGGAGGAAGCTTTGAGATACTTTGAAGTAGCTACGATGATACAGCTGAGCTCTGATGACCTACAGCGAGCTCTTAGCAGCTTCTTGGCCGAGTTCTCCCCTTCGCCGAGTCACTCCCGAACTGTCTCTCGCTTGCGATAGTAACTCCAAGATGCGCCGAAAGATCGACTCTGCGTATCGTACAGCCTTCAGGATATCCTTGCAGCAGCAGGGCATCTCTTGCTCACTCGGTCCGTTCCGAAATCTGCTCGCTCGCTCATCCTCACTCGGCCGAGACAGACGAAAGCGACAGCCATCTTACAAATCAAGTAGCCGAGTCGAACGGGAGAGTTGTGCGCCAGGTCGAAACGGCATCCATCTTGCTAGGCGGCGGCACATCGTACCCAGCATAGCTCGCAGCAACGCCGAGCCAATACTCCTCGCCCCAGATCGACTCCGTATCCTCAGTCTCAGCCTCGTCCTCGCCCTCCTTCACCTCCTCAATCTCCTTCACCTTGCCCTCCACCTTCTCGCCTTCCTGCTCCTCCTCCAAGCTCTTTCGGCCCATCGACCTCGTCTGATCCCCACACCCGCTCCCTACCTGGCCGCCGCTCTGCAAGACGCCGAGACCCGCCATCTTGGCGCGGAAGGCGCTTGTCTCCAGCTCCGTCTCGCGGAGGAGGAGGGCATCCAAGGAATCGCGATGGACGGAGAGGGTGGGGTAGAAGGCGAGTACCGAAGTGGGGGCGGGGGGGCCGCAGGGGAGGAAGACTTGGAACTGTATACGAGGGCAAGGCGGTCAGCTGAGCCAACCTCAAGCTGTAGTCTGCACGATTGGAGAAACTCACGATTGTGCTCGGGTCGGTGAAGGTTCGCTCGTGGTGATGAACCGAAACGAAGGAGAACTCCTCGCTCATGTAGTCCTGTCCAGCGTGATCCACCGCGCGAGCAGGGGTCTGCCCGAGCAGGTAGCGCTCGAAAGCGGCCAAGTTGGGATGAGCGCTCGAGTTGACACAAGGCGAGGTGGAGGCGAAAGCCAGGGGCACGGCGAGGTCTTGCAGGCTGAATCCGGAGCCTCTCCAGGCCTCGCGCAGCATCGGTGAGTCTTCCACACTCGAGAGCGTGTTGGTGAGGAAATAATCCATCCGCACCCCGAGCGTACCCTGTAGATCAAAACCGTGAGCTCTTTCCTCCTTCGCGGCGCGAAACGCGAAGCGAAGCAGCGCACATTGCGGCGGGGTACAGTGAGGAGGATCACAATGTGCCATCCTGGAGCTTCGGTAGGGCGGTGCTCGGTCTTGCCCGAATCGCTGTACACGACCTCGTAGGGGAAGTGGCCACCGACCATCGCGCCGGTGTAGAAGTTGACCTCGCAGCGCATGATCTCAGCTAGCGTGACGGTTCGAGAGAAGCTAGAAGCGTTGTAAGTATGACGAGCGGTACTGAGGTCCATGCTGCCGAGCGAGAGCTTCGAGTTGGAGATGAGAGAGAGCGGTCGCGGGCGGGCGAGGGGGGAGCGGGAGGATGTAGGGCTGTGAGGCGGGAGCGCCGAGGCAGGAGAAGGAGGAGGAGAGGACGTGGCCCCACCGTGGGCGGCGGATGGACTTGGCGTAGCGTTTCCCTCTCTCCCTTGCACATCATCATCTCATCTCGTCTTCTCTTCCCGCCCGTCTCTGCGAGCTGTCGGTCGTGCACCTGGCCGGATCGTACCCTTCCTCCCGTTCAGCTGTAGTTGAGCTCCGAGAGTGTAGCTTTGTAGTCCTGTAGCTCCTTCCTGTAAGCGCGAGTCGCAGGTAAAGAGACGAGAGCCGAGGTTCGAAGAGCAAGATGTGGGAGGAGAGCAAGAGGCGAAAGTGGAGAGACGGATAGTCTTGAAGGGGGAGCGGTGGTCCGAGCTCAGTTTTTGTAGGTGAGTGGAGGAAGCTTCGAGATGCTGTCAAGTAGCTACAATACTATAGCCGAGCTCTGTAGCGTACAGCGAGCTTGAAGCAGCTTCTCCGCCGAGCTCTGCTCTGCGCAAGTCGGCGAAAGGGCTTAACCACCTCGGCGCTTATCTCGCAAGTGCTCTGCAAGACGCACCGCTTGACCTTCTCAGCACCCGCACTCTATTCACCTGTACTTGTGAGCTCTGTACCGCCTCGTTTTGCAGCACAACACTCATTCGCTCTCCCTCGCAGCTCGACCATGTCCTCCGGCTCCGAACTCTCCGAAATCTGCCTCTACTTCCTCGCCTTCTTCTTCCCTCCCGCCGCTGCGGGCATCGTGACTGGGTGCTCATCTACGTCCTTGCTCTCCGTCATGTCCCTAGCTCATACTGAGCTTCATAATCGCGCCGAGCAGTTCATCTTCTCCTCAACATCCTGCTCAGCATCTTGTGGGTGCCCGGCGTTTGTCCTGTCTCCTCTCTTGTAGCAAGCCTAGCCCAGCTGATGTCCGGCCAAACAGATCATCCACGCCTGCATCCTCGTCGCTCGGCACTCCAAGCGCGAGCGAGAGCGGTTCGGCCATCAGCCTCAGGTGGTGGTCGTCCAGGGGCACGGTCATGGAGAGGGAGCGTACCCACCACCTCATCACGAGCAGAAGTATCCGACTGGCGGATTCGAGCAGCCCAGCCCGGCGTATGGAGGTCAGCAGGCGGGGCAGAAGGTCTGAAGAGGTCGGCGCCGAGCTGGGTCGGAGTCGGAGGCAGGCGATGTCGGAAGGGTAGGGAACGCACAGGAGCGTGGAGAAATATTTAAGATCTCGTGACGAGCAGATCGACTTGGCTTGAGCTACCTACACTACAAGAAGCGAGCTGCTCGGCGAACAGTCTCGGAGTTGCTCTTCTGCAGACTTGAAGCTTCAGAAGGACACTCCAGAGCTCTTGAGCTTCATGTTACGTTACATACAAGGTGCAGCGCCCGTCGGTTCCATCTCTGCACCTCACCCTCATCCCCTCCGTTTCACCCCCTCCCGTCTGGCGCGCCCCTTGCTCTCTCCTCCTCATCTCCTCGTCTCTGCCGCACCATGTCCGACGTCGCCGCCACTCCCGCCCGCGTACCAGGAGCAACAGGACCTCAGATCCGGTACGCTTCACCCTCTCTGCACCCTTACAGCTCCCCTGCTCGCGCTCCAAGCTGACACGCCCTTCCTCGCTCGCTCGCTCGCTCGTCTCGAACAGCCGCCGCGCCGCCGCCCTCGCCTCTACCAAGAAGGAGGGAGATGCCCCTTCTAGTCCTAGGGCAGCAGGAGCAGGAGGAAGCAGCTCGACGATGATGAGGTTGTATACGCAGGACGATAATCCGGGGCTTAAGGTGTGAGTTTGGGCTCCTTTGAGCGGCGAGGAAGGGCTGGGAGCAGCAGGAGATGGTGCTTGCGGGAAGTAGAAGGTGCTGGGCTGAGCTGGTGAGGTGCAGAAGGGGGGAGAGGGGACGACGTGGCGAGCGGGTTGGAGGGTTGGAGGATTGGAGGGGGGTGTGCTGCTGCAGGCGGGCCACGGGGATGATCTACAGCTCCACAGCACCTTGCAGAAAGAGCTCCAGCTGATTATCTTGCCCATCTGTACACCGTCCCTTCCCTCTACGCTCTCCGCACGCTCGCCTCCTCTCGCCTCTTTCAACGTTGCACGAGTCCACAGTGACCCCGTCATCGTCCTCTCCCTCGCCGTCGTCTTTGTCTTCTCCGTCGTATCCCTGCACCTCTTCACCAAGGGTACGTTACAGTTCTCTCGCTCTTGTGCACGCCGCGTCCCGAGCGCCGTCGAGCTTCCGCCGAGCAGTCGCTAATGCTCACTTTCTAATCCCGCGCAGTCATTCGGTACTTCTCCAAGTAATCCCTCGGCTCAACGTGGAGGGCTTAGCGGTGGGAGGCAGGAAGCGCTGGGCAGCTGTTTCGAACTCAGCGCGTGTGGCCGCGAAGGACGGGAAGGAGCGATCGGTTGTACTTGTACAGAAAGAGGGGAGCAGCATTTTACTGTGCAACATCAAAACTACACGGCCCAGGTTTCTCAGCGGGATCTCGGCGATGGCGCGGGGGTGAAGCCAGTCGTGTGCGAAGGGTGTTCGGCGGAGAGCATGTCGGGCACTACAGCTCTGAGCAAGCTGAGCAGTGCTCGAGCGGAGAACTACGACCTTCGAACGACCTCTGCTTTGCTGCAACACTTCATCCGAGGTAGACCCTTTGGCGGCGGGAACTGGTCGCGCATCTTGCACTTCGTCGTCCTATCGCTCAACTCTCCCGTCGACTCGCCTTGAGCGCATTTCTTCGCTCTTACTTCTGCCAATACCCGCCTAACAAGGCTGAAAAGCGAGGGCAGAAGCCATGCAGCCTTACGACAGCGCTCAGCCCTCGTCCTCGTCGAGCCTCAATGCACCTTACACCTCATCCTCGCCTGTTCCTTCCTCCTTTCCCTCTTACGACCTATCCACCTCTCTCCGCTCTCGCTCTCCAGCCCCCTTAGACGAACCCATCGGCGTACCCTCGTCCCAGCAACCGATGGAGCGAGAGCGTCACTCGGGCGGTGGGGGTTGGGGTTCTATCGGCTCAGGGTCAGCTGTAGCGAGGAGGAGGACTCCGCCGAACAGGAGTACTACTATGGATGATAGGCTGCCGCAAGGGCCTACTCAGGGTGTACTCACGCAGCAGTGGGGAGGTCCCGAACCGCTCTACGAGCAGGCTAGAGGTGAGTTCGAGCTCTTTCAATGCGGAGGGAAGGTACAGAGCAGCGGGTGGATGACCTGAGACATACGGAGCAATCGCCATGAGCTGCTACAGGCTTGCTCGAACTGCTGGGCCCTCGGCGCCAGGCTCAGACGAGATGGGCGAGGGCAGGCGAGGGCGGCGCCGGTCGCTGCTTTCTGCGCAAGGGTGTTCCGCTCTCCTACAGCGCCGATCAGGCAAATGCGGAGAATCTTGTCGTTTACATCTCGCTGTCTCAAGCGCTTCCGGCTCGACGAGCTGGCTGTCTTAGCCCTCTGCGACGAGTGACGACGAACCTCCAGGACGCGCCGGCACCTCTCCTCAGATCCATCCAGCTTCTGCAGCCGTACAGGACAGCTCGCTGATATCTTTTGTAACCAATCAATTGCAGGCTTCAACGCCCCCCGCGCTCCCGGCCTCTACAACCAGCAGAACCACTCGTCCCCTTCTCTGGCTCTCCACTCCTCCTCCCGTCCACCAGGTCACGGCGCCACTTCCTCCGACCCTCCCTCTGTACCCGCCATCCCCTCCCTAGACGACATCAACCTCTCGCTCGAATCGATGCACTTCCAACAGCGCGAGCCCCTCGTTCAGGCGAGGGTCAGCCAGCCGAATGATGGAAGGAGGTATAGTCCTCATCATGAGGGCATGACAGGACAAGATGGAGCGATGGAGAGCCGAGGGCAAGGGCATACGGCGAGCGTCTACTCGGTCGATAGCGTTTATTCGACCAACTCGGAGGACGTCGCTGGAGCCAAGGCGAGGGAGCAGGGAGGGAGGCATGCCCGCCGTGATTCGGCGCAGAGTAGGCAGAGCTATGGTGGTGCGGCGCAAGGGGATCAGAGGAGGGAGTCGGGCGTGAGCGTCAACGTCAACCAGTACGCCGAGGATGAGGAGGGGAGCTTCCTCCCTTACGCTTCGGATGAGCATTACCGAGGAGGCGACTACCAGCAGGGAGGTATCACTCCTCAGCCGCAGACGCAGCAGCAAGGCGCCTACTCCGACTACTTCCCCTCACCCTCACTCGGCGGACACTCCCCTCATCCTCCTCAACAACAGCCTCAGCAGCAATCCTACTACCCCGACGGCACTCCCTTCCACCCGCAAGACGATCCACGCCATCATCCGCAACTCCACCCCGCTCAACAGCAACAGCAGCACCCCGGCTACGGCGCTCTCCCTCCCCATCCCTCCGCCGCCTACGGACATCAGCAACAGCAGGCTTACCACCAACAACAACCTCCCTTCCAACCACAACCTCCTCATGGCGGATGGGGCTACGATCAAGCCGGAGCGGCGGCGCAAAATCCTTACTACGCCGCCGCAACGGGCCAGCTCGGCTTCCCCGGCGACGCGGGAGCAGGACAAGGACCGTACGGACCAGCAGGGATGGCTCAGCTCAATCGAGCGCCGTCGTCTATGCTCGGCGTCGGAGGCCCAGGAGGAGGAGGCAGTCTCGGTCGGTCGCAGTCGTCGCTCAACGTCCCCGGCGGAGGAGGCGCTTCGGTTCGGCGGAAAGGAACGACGTCGTCGAATGGCAGTGGAGGCTCCTCGGGGCCGCCCATCACCAAAGCCTCGGTCGACGAGTACCGCCAGCGCATCAAAGCCGACCCCGACCCCGAAGCTCAGTTCAACTTTGCCAAGTACCTCATTGAAGCGGCCAAGAAGATCAACTCGTCCGCCTCGGGCGACGAGAAATCGGCCAAGAAGTACCGGGACGCCCTCCTCGCCGAATCGCTCAAGCTCATCAAGAGGCTCGCGACCCAGGGAGTCGGACTCGGCAAACCCGCCTACGCCGACGCTCAGTTCTTCCTCGCCAACTGCCTCGGCAACGGCTCCCTCGGCCTACAAGTCGACCACGAAAAGGCCTACAACCTCTACGTCCAAGCTTCGAAGCAGAACCACTCGTCGGCGACCTACCGCACGGCCGTCTGCAACGAAGTCGGCGCCGGCACTCGACGGGACCACGCTCGAGCGGTCCTCTTCTACCGCAAGGCCTCGGCGTTGGGGGATACGGCAGGAATGTACAAGCTCGGCATGATCCTCCTGAACGGCCTCCTCGGCCAGCAGCGGAATCCCAAGGAAGCCTTCGCGTGGCTCAAGCGAGCGGCGTCCCAGGCCGATGAGGACAACCCACACGCTCTCCACGAACTAGGCCTCCTCTACGAGAAACCACCACCGCCCTCTGGAGCCCCAACGCTCGTCCCCTACGACCCAGCTCAAGCACGGGAACTCTTCACCCAAGCGGGGCAGTACGGCTACCCTCCCTCGCAATTCAAGCTCGGCTCCTGCTACGAATACGGCTCCCTCACCTGCCCCGTCGACCCTCGCCGGTCAATCGCATGGTACACCCGAGCGGCAGAGCGAGGGGACGCGGAGAGCGAGTTGGCGTTGAGTGGGTGGTATTTGACGGGCAGTGAGGGCGTGTTGAAGCAGAGTGATAGTGAGGCGTATTTGTGGGCTAGGAGGGCCGCGAATAAGGGGCTGCCCAAGGCCGAGTATGCGGTGGGCTATTATTCGGAGGTCGGGATTGGGGTGAAGCAGGATTTGGAGGAGGCCAAGAGGTGGTATATGAGGGCGGCGGGTGAGTTTAATGTTTCTCTCTGCTTGTCTCCCCTCCTCTCTCGTCTCTCTCCTTTCTACCGCTTGCGCTTCGTTATTCCATCCGAGTCGACTGACCTTCCTCTGCCTCCCCTTCCGTCTCTCTTCTCCCACGCCCTTCGCCTCCTCCATATTCCCTCCTCGCTCTCCACCTCTCCACCACCCACAGCACAAGGCAACAAACGCGCCATGCAACGCCTCACCGAGCTCAAGAAGCTCGGCGCCGAGAAGGGACGGCCAGGCAAGAACAAGGAGCGGCCGACAAGGCAGGAGGCCGAGACCGAGTGTGTAGTGATGTAGATAGCCAGCTGCCCTCCTCTTCTTTATAATAGCATGCATAGTCTTTTTTTCGAGCAAGGTGACGGCCTGCGAAGGTTGGCGCCGGGGCCACGAAAGCGAGAAGACGGATCTAAAGGGTTGCCCTTCATCTCTTCGCTCATCTTGCTTCTCGACTACATTACAGCACATCAAGGCTACAAGAACAAGTCGGCTGCAGCACAACACCCTACAGCACTTCCCTTACCTCCAAGCTCAAAGCTCAAGCGCGCGCCGCGTCTCTCGCCCTCCCGTCGTCCGTCCTCTGCATCCTATACTCGGCTACAGCACGACTTGCACTCCTCCTGCATCTCATCTCGTACCACGTCACCAGCCCTATCGCCCTTCACACCCTCGCGCCACCTCAGCAGCGCTCATCCTCGTCGCTCAACCAACGGCTCCGCCCTTCGCTCATCCCTCCTCGTCTCTCCCTCCGTCGAGACAGCGCCCAGCTCGCATTCAGCATTAGAGCAGAGGGTAGGAAAGCTCTGCAGCCAGGATGAACTTCTTCAAATCCTCCAGCAAGACCAAGACGCCGCCCGAGCTCATCAGAAGTACGAGGGAAGCGATTCAGCGGCTGGACGCAGCGAGTACAGGTGCAGAGGGGAGGAGGAAGGTGAGTCTTGAGCTTCTGGACGTGCTCTGCTATCCTACAGAGCAAAAGGGAGGCAGGACGGAGCTGACGGACAACGACTGGGTTGCGTGTTCTCTCCCGTCGATTATGAGCACAGGCAAGCGAGGATATCAGCAAGAACCTCTTTCAGATGAAGCTACTGCTGTATGGTGATGGGGGTGAGCTGTCTGCGCTTTCCTGTGCCAATTCGGTGTCCACAGCTGACGAACTGGCCATCTCTCCCCGCTCGCGCCAACGCCAAACGAACAGAGAACGACCCACAACCCGAGATCATCGCACAACTGGCACAAGAAGTCTATGCCAACGATGTCCTCCAGCTCTTGGTCCTGCACATCTGGCGATTCGAGTTCGAGGTGAGTCGAAACGAGGGCTCGGCGATCTTGAGAGGTGCTCGGGAAGGCGCAGGAGAGCTGACTGGGCTCGGCGCGACTACTCATAGGCAAGGAAAGACGTCTCGCAGATCTTCAACAACTTGCTGAGGAGGCAGATTGGGAGTCGTTGGCCCACGGTCGAGCATCTAAGCTCGCGGGAGGAGACCATCTTTGCCGCGCTGAAGGGGTGCGCGGTCTCGGTCCAATGACTAGAGACAAGGCCGCTGACAACGTTTTGCTCACCCGCAGGTACGAGAATGCCGAGGTTGCGCTCAACACGGGCATGATTCTCCGCGAGATGCTGCGACACGAGCCGCTAGCAAGGACGCTGCTGTACTCGGACAAGTGAGTCTCATCGCCCATCAGCCCTTCCACTGCCTAACTGACACTCCCTTCCTCTGCAGATTCTACAACTTCATCGACTACATTGAGCAGACAACTTTCGGTATCGCTTGCGACGCTCAGGCCAACTTCAAGGTGCGCCGAGTCGTTCTTGCAGGTTATGATAGGAGGCCTGACTTGTCACACATCTACAGGAAACGCTCACTCGTCACAAGCCGATGGTGGCCGAGTACCTCGAGGAGAACTACGACCGAGTTCGTCCCTCCTCTCGCACTCCCTCCTCCTCTTACTAACCCTCTCTCACCCACCCATAGTTCTTCAGCTCCTACGCCCTCCTCGTCCAATCCACTAACTACGTGACCAAGCGCCAATCTCTCAAGCTGCTCGGCGAGATCCTCCTCGACCGAACAAACTTCAAGGTCATGACCCGCTACATTGCCAACGAGGACAACCTCAAGATGATGATGAACTTGCTCAAGGATCGGAGCAAGAATATTCAGTTTGAGGCGTTCCACGTCTTCAAGGTGAGCGAGCGATCCGGGCCGAGGGGGACTACGGAGCGGAGAATCGAGCTGACACTGACTGCAATCCCACCCCCGACGAACGCGTTACAGGTCTTCGTCGCCAACCCCAAGAAGCCGCCGCAGATTGAAGCGATCCTTCGGCGCAACAAGGTCAAGCTCGTCGCCTTCCTGCAGAACTTCCACAACGACCGTGAAGGTGAGCTGCATCGATGAAGGTGTGCTTCCTCCGAGCCGAGCTGACCTTCTCCCTCCTTCCCCGACGAACAGACGAACAGTTCAACGTAAGTGCTCTGGCTCCCTTTCGACACACCCCCCGAGCCAAGAGCTGACCTGAGCTCTCTTCCCAACTTTCCCACCCACAAACAGGACGAGAAGGCTTTCCTTATCGCCCAACTGCAGCAGTAGCGCATCATCGGTCTTCCTCCCTGCCGTCCTCCTTTTCGCCGAGTCTCTCTCCCTTTGCTCTTTTCGCACCATTCGTTCGCTCTACCATCTACACACACGCCTACCTACATATTCCCCTCGGCTACCTTTCCTCACCACCTACTCACCCTTTTGGTCTTTGCATCGTTACCCCCCTTCTTTCGCTCCTCACAGTAATTCAACCACCCAAGTCGTTTCATCCCCTGGCTCGTCGAAGTTCGGCGAAGGCTAGCACAGAGAACTTGTGCAGACTGTGCAGGGAACCCGCGAGTGACCCGCTGCTGGCTGAGCGTCGCCATCGGAGACTCGTCAATCGTGATTGTCGTCGCCTTCGCCGAGCATCAGATCGAGCCTTGCTCAACTCGTTCTGCTTCTTCCTCCGCTCTCCAAATTCTCGGATGATCTACCAGGCTCTCGGAGACCGTAGCTTGCAGTCTGGTACAAAGGGACGACCTGCCAGCCACATCTGTCCGACTTCTAGACCTGCAGTCCGCCTGCTGCTCGGCATCGCTTCTTCCGCGATCCCGCTCGGTCGGCGGGCATGATCTACAACGAGTCGCGGGGTGGTTTCTCCCCCTCGCCAGCCCACCTGCGTCGATGCCTGCTCTCGGTAACAGTTTCAGACGACTGAGGGGGACCTCCAAGACATCGGACCGAATCCAGACTCGCCGTCTTCGCTGAGGGGGCTGCCGCCTTCCCGCGTCCCCGGCTGGAGCTTTTGCTGGTGCTCTCTGTGGGCAGGTACGAGGTCTGGCGCCGAAGAAGAGTTGCAAAACCCCGCTTGCTTCCCTGCAGCTTGGCAGCCTGTAAGCGGGCATCGCTCCCTTCGCTTGAGCTCCCGAGCCCAGCGCCGAGAGACCGCCATGCTCCTGATGGCTGCGCCGCCACTCAAGGAAGCGGGCTAGTCATAAGTACCTCCCACCAAGGAGCATGCACGGAGACAGGCTCCCTCGCGCTGCCGACTGAGGTACAGCCAAAAAAACTGATAGTCGGCCCTGGTTGCCTTCCCCGCTCGCTCCAAGTCTCGAAGAAGATCGTTGTTCTCGCTCCCGTCGAGCGCAGCTTTTGTGTGCGGGTCTCTCTGGTTTCCCTCTTCCTCCTTTGCACCAAGCCATCTCTTGACAAGCTCGCCGACCCGCTCATCCTAGCAAGCATGGCCGCCCCGACCCTCGCCCGCGACTCGACAGGCTCGACCCTCGCCCCTCCTCCTCCCTTCGCCGCTGCTCCCCGCCCTCGCCGTGCACAACCTGCTGGCCTTCGCCCAGCGCCAAACGCCGTCCAGTTTCCCTTCCGCAACATCCTTCGCATCCCAGCACGAGTCTTCTACCCCCCTACACTCCAGGCCGAGTCGGCTGCTGAGCAGCTCGGTTCGGCGAAGAGGACCGACCTGCGAGACGTCCAGCTCGCCGACGTGCTCGCGGGGAAGTATCTCTCGCCCCTTTCGCTCAAGGACTTTGAGGTGAGTGATGGAAGTTCATTTCGGTGGTTATGAATAGCACTAGAGGCTCTCTAGCGCTGGTCTCTCGCGTGCCCCTTCCAGCTCGGTCGTCGCAAGAGCCCAAGTGCTAGCGCCAGTCCAAGGGCAGGTTTCAGAATAGGAGAGCTGACGACCTGCACGTTCTCACAGGGTCACCTGGTGTTCCGAGAACGCTCCTGCGAGAACCTGTACTTCATCCTCTGTAGGTCTTCGTCGTCGCTTCGGTGCTCGGCGTTTGGGCTCGCCGCTGACTCGTGCTTTCCCACAGGGCTCAACGAGTACGAGAAGGAGTGGAACGCCTACCAAGCTACCCACCCTACCCAAGGAGGACCTCACTCGGCCGTCCACCTCCCCGTCAACCTCCACAACTCCCTCCAAGCCGGCCTCGAAGCCTTCTTCGCGCCGAACGCTCGGCTCGAGCTCAACCTCTCCTCTACCACTCGCGACAAGACTCTCGTTGAGGCAGCACAAACTGGAAGTCCTCGTGATTTTACCGAGGCGAGGGATGTCGTCGAGATGTCGTTGCAAAGGAGTCTGAACGCTCACAAGAAGGCGGCGATGAGCAATGCTGGGGGACGGAGGCTGGCGCTCTGCGCCTGCATGGGAATGACTGTGTTCCTCCTCGGATTTGTACCAGCGCTTGTTGCCATCTTGTAAGTTTCGCAACTGGCTGTAGCGACTCACGGCCGTCGCTGACTTCGCCGGGCTTCCGCAGCAACGACCTCTCGCGCGGCATCCGCGTTATTGGTCTCCCCTTCATCGCCCTCGGCGCTGCTGCCTTCTCGATGGCACCTCGACGCATCTGCTTCGCCGTCTGGGCTCTGTACGTCGTCCGCCCGTTGCGCCCTCGCCGAAACTCGAGCTGACCTCGCCTCTCCCCTTTCGCAGCGGCTCGGACCGTCAGCTCCTTCCCTGGGAGATGAAGGCTCCTTCCGTCACCTCTGGTACCCTCGTCGCTCTCACCAGCCCCTCCACCCCTCGCTCCAAAACCCCCTCCAGCGACGAAGAGCACGACCTCGGCGAGTGGGATGAAGACGACAAATCCTTCGCGACCGCCACCTCTGCAACCCCTTACCCCTGGGAGAACGAAAAGGCCTCATCTCCTACCCTCTCATCGCCCTCAGCTTTCCCGCCTTCATCGTCCACCATCGGCTCCGCCGCTCCTCTCCGTCGTAACTCGGCTCGCCCTTCCTCCTACACCTCCAAGGGAGAGTACAGCCACCTCAACGGAACCATCCCCGCATGGGCGCCAGTATGCCAGGTCTACAGTCCTGAGGTGCAGAGAGAGCATTGGAAGATCGTCAGGCAAGGCTTTATGATCGGAACGGCAACGGCCATCGTGCTCGGCGCGGTCTTGCTCGCTGTCCCAAACGCATGAGCAGGAGGTGGGTTAATGTAGCTGTTCATAGTAGCTTGTTCGTCATGGGTGTAATCTGTCAACAACATGGCACTTCTTAGCAGTTCCCCTCGTCACGCGCGAATCATCGACGTCCGCCCCATCCCCGATCCCGCTCCCTATCATCCCTCCTCCTCTTCTGCTCTCCCCATCCACCACCACCGAGCACCCTCCTCTCTTGCGCTTCCCTCGTCGCCTCCGCATTGTACTGTCCTCCACTCCACTCGCTCCTCGGCGTGTCAGAAGCGATGGACGACCCAGCCGACGAAGCGAGCGCTTCCCTTCGTTTGGCGGCGATGAGAGCCGCTGCTCGCGCTCGTTCTGACGAGACGCGGGATTGCGCTTCGCGGTTGGGGTCAAGCGAGGATGAGGAGGATGGTCGAGAAGAAGGCGCGGGGCGAGGCGATTCGGGCGGAGGAGGGGGAAGAGGCTCGCCTTTGCGGCGGCGAGGGGCGAGGAGGGAGGTGATGACGGGTGAGAGGTCGTCGCGGTCGGAGGCGGGAGTGGCGGGTGTGATGTAGCGCTCGCGGTAGTTGTGGGAAGAGGAGGAGGAGCGAGGAGCCTTGCCCGAGAGGATGTCGGTTCGGCGCTGGAGGTAGGCATTCATCGTGGCCATTGGGTCCGAAAGGCGCTTGTGCTCGCCATCCTTGTAGCTGTAGAGCACAGATATTAGCTTGAGCTACGCGTTAGGGAGACAAAGTACCCACGCTCGCTCCAAAGTCGCCTCGACGGGCTCCTTGCGCTCCCGCTCGGTCTTGCCGTCCTCCGAAGCGTACCAGCCCTTGGGGTCGCCGTCTCCTCGCTTTGCGAGGTAGACTTTGGTGAAAGACTCTTCCTTCTCCTTCTCGATCGCCTTCTCGAGCTTGGTCTGTAGGTTGGCGTCCGAGGGTTTGCCCTGCGAGCAAGGGTCAGCTTCGGCGCACGTTCAAGCGATGAGAGAGCACTCACCCCAGCTTCCATCTCTGCCCAAAAGTTCATATGCCCATTCGTCTCGATGGATCCCACCTCTTTACCCTTCACCTTGCCCTGCTCCTTGTCCGGCCTGATAATCCTCGTCCCCGTCTCCTCCTCGCGCTCCTTGTCGCCGAGATCCCGCTTCTTCTCTCCTCTGAGCTGCCTCTCCATCTCTTCCTCCGCCTCATCCTTCCCACGATCCCGCTTGCGGCTCGTCTTTCTCATGCGATCCAACCTCGCCTCCGAATCCGCGAGCATCATGCGCCTATCGCTCTCCTCGTCGACAGCTTGAGCTGCAGCTTCGTCCCGCTGCACTCGAGCGACGTTCTCTGCCGAGTAGACGTGCCATGACTTGTGCTGCAGCAGCTTGAGGGGCATCGTGAGGAGAGCTGGAGCTTGTTGTGCTGAGGAGGAGAAGTGGCGGCCTGTGCTGCGTGTAGTAGAGTGCTGGGATGCGGTGGAGGTCGCCTGTGAGCTTCCTGTACGAAGTTGAGCTGTAGTAGAGTAGCGGCCCCTAGAGCTGAGTGGTTGCAAGTCAAGGAGCGTCGAGCTCGCTCCTCTCCCTCTTGCGCTGCCTGTCTAGATTCGCTGGAGGCGGCTCTGTGGCTTGCCAGAGCAGGAGCGGCGGCATACCACCTTAAAACTGGCTGTATCTGCCCAACACCCCCACTCGACCTCTCGGTGCAGATCCTGCTCGCCTTCGCAGCCAGCCGCACCGAGCTCCCACAAGAACTCGCCTTTCGCAGGTTTGTAGGGGACTTCGGCAGCGCCTCACGACAGATCAAAGACTCCCGATTACGCAGGAGGGGGCCCATCATCCCCGTTCCGACGATTAACATGGCACTTCTGGGCCCAGCTCGAATCGGCGGAGGCTGGCTCGAGAAGCCGAATTCAGCTGTCCTTCTTCTGCTTTGTTCGAAAGGCTGAGGGCTTGTTGTTCGACTACATCTTGCTTGTTACTGGCTTCTGTATCTCGTCGGCGCCGGCGCAGGTCTCCCATCCCATTCGGCTTAGCGGCAGCCTTTCAACCTTTCAACCTCCTGCTCCTGCGGCCTGCTGATCTCGAGCGCAATCGGGTCGAACGTCGCGCCATGGACAGCGCTCGCCCAAGCGTCGAGTCGCTTTTGGGACCATTCGTGAGTTCCTCGAGTCGCTGCTGCTACATGACCATGAGAAGAGCGAGGACGGCCGATTGACCCCACCCTTCTTCGTCGCGCCATTCCCTCGCTCGCAGGTCATTGAGGTCATTATTGCCGCAATACTATTCGGCATCACACTCACTCAAGCAGGGAGATACTACCAGCAGTGCGTCCTCCTTCTCCCTGCTTCTCATCGCGGTAATGCGCGGCGACCACAGCACTTCAGCCGAGCTAACCTCCCTCCACTCCACAGCTGCGACAACGATCCCAAGATCCTTGTTGCTGCAATCTCCATCCTCTATCTCCTAGGCTTCTTCCATGTGGCCACCATCTCCACCACACTCTACACCTTCACCGTCCTCCATTTCGGCGACTACGCCGCCCTCGTCTATCCTCCATGGTCGTTCCCCATCGGCGCAGCCCTCACTGGCATCTTCTCCGGCGTAGCGCAGACATACTACGCTCGCCAGGTGTATATCCTCGGCGGCAGGAAGAAGCTCCTGCCCGGCTTGATCCTCTTCTTCGCCATCATCTCCACCGCGTTTGCTATCGCCTGCACTGGCCTCGGCTATCACTATGGAGACTTTCGAAAGTTCGACGACTTTGAGTACGGTGTCCTCGTCTGGCTCTGCACGGCGGCAGCTGCAGACGTACTGGTTACGGGCGGGATCGTCTACCACCTTCGGCGACATCGCAAGGAGACCTCGTTCGGCGAGACGAGGACTGTTCTTGGTGTGGTGATTGCCAACACCATCGAGAACAATGCTTTGGTGGGAAGAGCTCCTCCTACAGCTCGGTGGATCTCGCTGACCTCCCTCCTTCGCACAGACATGTGTCGTGGCCTGCGTCGACGCCGTCCTCTTCGCCGAGGCAAATCGTATCGGTGCATGGCATGTGATACTCAACGGACAGCTCGTCGGCCTGTACTTCGTCTCGCTCCTCACCTCTCGTGCGTACTGCCCTCGACCGAACCTCGCCTTTCGGTCGCTGACTCTCGCTTCCATCTTTCTCCCGCCCTCCTCCGTTCACCACTCGACTCGTCCTCCACCTCTTCCCGCCCCGATCTTGCTTCTTTTTTGACGATCCGATCACTGCAGTCAACACTCGGCACGACTTTGCCGCCCGACGAGAAACCGTTCGGCGCATGTCGAGTGGGCACGGCGCGACTGAGCTCGAGACTGGGAGCCGAGGAGGAGCTGGGGGGCTTTCGAGGGTCGAGACGAGGGGTACGGGTATCTCGGGAGGAACGGCGTTGATGAGGATGATCACAAGAGGGTCGGTTGCTGGTGGAGGGAGGGCTGCAGGAGGAGGAGGAGCGGGCGGGGGAGGGTATCGAATGCCAAATCTTGACGAGTGAGTTGGCTTGAGCGGCTTCGACGTACTCCATGCTGACTCGACTCCAACTTGCAGTGATGCACCCGCCTTGGACAACTCCTTCGGCTCCCCTCGAGCCCGAGCTCACACGCTTCAGCTCCCTCCTCATGCCGCTCGAGGGCCGAGTGGCAGTCCTCATTCTCGGGAACTACATCTGGAGGTGAGTCGTCAGCTTCCTCTAGGTCAGAAGATCTTGCTGACCCTTTGACCAACCCACAGATCAATGTCGAGGAGGAGAAGGAGGGTGGCAGTTCGTTGTCGACCTCCGAGTCGGCTTCAGCGCGGTGAGAAGAGGTGTAGATGTGGTGCTGGAGCTGTAGATCGGTGGTTGGATGTTGTTTCACATATCACTTAATCTTATTTGTGCCCCATATGTGCTTGCGGTCGAGGAGCGCGAGCAGTACTGATCGCCGAGCCGAGAGGAAGGTGGAGCACGACTGTCTACGCTTTGACATTGAAGTCTGAATGGGTCAAGAGATCGATGTAGTCGAGTTCTTTCCCTCTGCTGCCTCTGCTGCTCGGCCGTGTCTGTAGCATAGTCTGAATAGACCGGCTCGCGCTTCGAACCCCCTCTTTTCGGCCTTCTTGCTGAGGAATTGCAAAGCTGCAGGAGCATTCAACTCCAACTCGACTCACGCCAATTTCTTACAGAAGCCCCCTTAGCTCAGCTGCAGGCTCTTCTGCCCCACAATACCGATGAGGCCACCTCAACCTTTCCGCGCTTCGCTTTCGCCTCTCCCTTTCCTGCCACATCTTTGACCTCGTCTCATCTCTCAGCACCACTCCGAACATGCAGAACGCAACGAACCCCCTCTCCTCCACCACTGGAACCTCGTCCGGAGCTGCTTCGATTGGCGGCGCTCCCCCTCCTCCTCCTCCCCGTCACCCCGGCGCTCCCGCCGCTGGTACGCTCGTGCAGCCTTCCGTCGGCAGTGGGTCCTCTACCGCTCCTGCTTCGGCTACTACTGGTGCTGGATCGGGTAACGCAGGCAAGGAGTTGGGACAGAAGGCTAGGTGAGCGTCATCGCTGCCGCGTTCGAAGGGGAAAATAAGCTGACTGGAGTGCTTGGGGCTTGCAGTGGAGTCTTTGGAGCGATTCATGGTGCGGGAGAAGCTCTCCGTGGAACTATCAACAGCACGATTGATGGACTCGGCGATGCGTGAGTGCTTTCGCTTAGCACCGCACCCTCTCGCTGTTCTCGTGCAGCGTCGTCGGGGCCTGTAATGCTTTCGAGATGTTCCGCCGAGCTCTATGCAGTCGTGCTAGCTTGACGGACTCGCGCTGACCCGCTCTCTACCCTCAACAGCGTCGCCGGCCGTCACGAGGGTGCTGCCTCGCGCTCGTCGCAGGGATCCTCCGAGCAGGTCGCTCAGAAGGGAATGGAGGAAGTCAGGGAGGGTTACGCCAAGGCCAGCGGAGGTGGTGCTCATGCGACGACGGCTGCCCCCGGAGCGCATACTTCGGGGACGATCTGAGCGGAGCATAGCTGAGCAGGCGAGGAGTAGCGCTGTGGTGATGTACAGAAATACGCAGTACTTGTACGAAGCTACGTCGAGCGTCTAAGAAGGGGTGAGGAAGAGGAGAGCTGCCTGCAGAGAGAGCTTGAGCTCGGCGCGGCCACGAGTCATCGCCCAGCGTTGCTCTCCACCTCGTTCGCGGAGCCTACATGGCAAGGGCTGCATGAGAGCAGCTTATCAGTACATACCATCTGCGGTAGCTTGTAACTCGCCTACAGAATCTGAGCTCGGAGGCTCGGCGAAAGGAGGGCTCGGCGAAGTGATTTCGGGCCCGGCTTCCACCATCGCAACTCCCACCATCGCAACTTCCCTTCTGTGTGCGCTACAGCCCCACATGACTACCGAGTAGCGCGAGCGTCGAAGGTGGAGCACTCAGCCGAGTTTCGGCAACTCGGGAGAAGAGGATGGGAAACAGTACAATCCTCGAGGCTTAGGGTAGAGCGTGTATCTTGCGAGCGTGAACTAGAGCGTGTAGACTGCCACTCAAGTAACTTTGAGCTCTGTCCACAGCGTCAAAGCGCCTCGATCCGCTCACTCGGGACTGGACTCCACACTGTACAAAACCTGCAGGATTTGGCCTCTGTACTTGTATCGTACCGGTTTACCCCGCAATGGTACGTGATACAGCTCAGTACAGGTACATCGTGTACCTGTATCAGCCGGTAGAGGCTGAAGAAGGGAGGAAAGGTCGCGAGGTCAACGCCGAGCTCGCATGTTCTTCATGTATTGCACTACATGGAGGCTGTGAAGAATTGTGTAATACGCTAAGCGTAGCAAAAGTATAAGATTTGGCGCGATGTACATGTTGATAGAAGATTCCTGGCGAGAAAAGCTGACGCCGAAGGACACAGGGTGAACCTCGAAGCGAATTGAACCCGCCTCGAGAGCTTTGAATGAGCAGAGATAGACTGGATTTAACCACTCCACTAGTGGGCCATCGATTGGAAGCCCTCGAGCTGTTTGGAGACCAAGTCAAGCTTCGTAGACCACTCGCCGAGCGCCGAGCTGGCTACTTTCGACACTCGGTTACGCGCCTGACGGATCCGAGAGGCTGTGATTGTACTGTCAGGTCCAAGATAGGGGCTGTAATTTCCGCAGTAAATTACAGTACAGTCCGACCTTGTACTTGTACGCTGTGGAGTCCAGCTCGGGAGTCGGCCGAGCTGTCGTTGGCTGCTGGCTCGGATGCTCCTCTCGCAGTCGAACAGGTCCTAAGCGAGCGCGTTACAGGTAAAACAGATCTCATCATACCTGTTGCAAACTTCAGGTCAGCTTGCGTCGTCAGCGAAGAGGTGAGGGAGCTCACCCTCACTTCTCCCTCGGCGCCGAACCTCCTTTCAAGCTCTCGGCTTGACGTTTCGCCTTCTCCTCGGCTTCTGTAAGGAGAGGAGAGAGGTTATCTATTGATCTGATCTGAAGTGAGCCCTAAATAGACTTACCCTTCTTCAAGAGCAGCGGTCCCAGCAGCTCAACTTCCTTCCGATAAGCCGCCTCGCCTTTCGCCCAACGAACACTGTCCATGTACGCCCTCGCGTTACCCGACTCTACGATCCACAAGCTTTCGATTTCGTCCTGGTCTTTAGGTTGCTCGCCGCTGAGGCTAACGCGAAGGACTCGCTCCCAATCCCCGATCGCGCTGCTCGACGGCCTTTTGGCGAAGCCGATGGGCTGCAGCTTCTGGAACCCCCACTCGGGAGAGGAGAAGAGGTTTCCAGTCCTCTTCGTCGGCGAGCGCAGAGACGACGGCGATGTGAGAGGAGTGAAGAGGTTGAGCACGACCGAGGGCGTCCCGCCGTCCTTGTTGAACGCAGGGAACACCTTGACGATGTCGGAAGGGAGGAGAGCGGTGTCCAGCTGAGGGCGGTAGTACCCGATGATAGACGAGACGTGCTGTCTGACTTGAACTCGAGGCAGGAGCTTGCCCGATTGGAAGATGAAGCGGCGGCGAAGGCTGGGTTGGGAAGCGTCGTAGGCGAAGTGAAGGACGGCGTTGTGCGTTTCGGCCAGCGAGGTCCCAAAATCAATCTTGTTGGCGTGCTCCATCGCGCGCGACACTTCGGGCTGGACGAGAGCCATGAAGCTCAGGGCTTCCTGCTCGGCGGAAGCTTCAATCGGCGAACAGAGCGCCGTCTCCTGGACCGTAGCCTCGTGACGGCAGTGTTGTAAGCAGAACCTCTTGTGAGATTTCCAGGCTCGTTTCTGTGGCTCAAAGGTTAGCGCAACGGCGTGGAGGCGAGTAAAGAGTAATCTAGTACCTGGCAGCCTGATGGAAACAGAGTTAGCGGAGACTTCTCCGAGCAGCAGACCGGTACTTACTAGCGCTGCAGTAGTTCAAGACGCGGCAGCCAGAGCAGATCATCATCGTCACTCCTTCCGGCAGCGTATTCTCTGCGAGGCGGAGGCGGTGAGTTTCGTCTGTGCTCTCTGTATTGCTGCAAGACGACATACCGGCGATGCGACACTCTCCACAGATCCTGATCTTTCCAGGAGGATTCCAGCCGCCGATTTCAGACATGGCGAGCGAGCAGCGTGAAACGAGCAGGATGAGGCGGGAGGGAGAGAGGGAAAGGGCGGCGCGGGCGAGGGGTGAGTGTGGTAGTGAGGGGGTAGTCGAGAGGCTCAGTCAAGCTCAGAGTACTACAGGTGTGCTCTCTCTCTCGACAGACCTGCTCGCTTGCATTACAGCGCTCGAGCGAGCCCGTTCGCCGACTTGCGAAGAGGAGAGCTCGGCCAAGAAACTGGTTTGAGCTCGCTGTAGGTCATCAGAGCTTAGCTGTAGCATCGTAGCTAATTCACAGCATCTTTAAGCTTCAATCGACTTGCCTACAGAATCTGAGCTCGGACCACCTCTCGGCCTCTCCCAGACCGTCCGTCTCTCCGCTCTCGCCTCTTGCTCTCCTTCCACATCTTGCTCGTCGCAACTCGTCTCTCGTCACTTCACCTCCGACTCGCGCGTACCGGAAGCAGCTACAGGACTACAAAGCTACACTCTCGAAGCTCAGCTACAGCCCTACACCCTCCAGCTTCCCCCTTCGCCAGCCCTCGACCGCTCTCTCACATTTTCAAGTCGAAGCTCTCTCTTCCTCGAAGCTATGGTCGTCCCTCCTCTTCCCGTAGAAATCACCGAGCACATCATCAAAGAAGCTCTCCCACCTCTCCGCTTCGACACTTTCGGAGAGCGCTACAGGATCCTCAAGACCTTCTCGCTAGTCGATTCGAGGTGGAGGGTGCTGGCGCAGCGGGAGCTCGGCAAGCATCTGTTGGTGTCGAAAGCGACGCTAGCACAGGTTGAAGGATACTTCGAAAGTCATCCAAGCTTTGGGTGGGCTGCACAGTCTCTGTGGGCGAGCGCCAAAGCCGTTGGAGCCGTTACTGGCGTGAGCAGGCTGGCTACGCTCGTACATGCACTACTTTGTCGATCGAAGCCTCGGCAAGTCGCTACATCACGCCTCCAGCTGACCTACCGTTGCACGGTGAGCTCTGTGGGTTTCATCGTCCGACGTCGCTGACCTTTGCTTTCCCCTCAGAGTCAGGCCGTCTTCGCTCTTGCACCTTCTTCCAGTGCCGTTTCGGATTCCAATCTCTAGCCCCGACAATGCAGTATCTCGAATTCCTCTCTCTTCTCGACTCTTACCAGTTAGACGACAGCGGAGACTGGGCCGCCTTGCTCAACCCTACCACCCTCCCTTCCCTCCGCCACATTCAACTGCTCTTCAGCATCTCGTCCGCCTCTAGAGCCCTTGGAACAGTCAACACAAGACGCTCCAACGCGATCGAGGCAGCGCTCCTCTCCCTTGCGCCGCAGCTATCCGTCCTCGCCATCAGGGAGCATCTCGGGCCTTCCATCGCCAACAGCTTCGCAACAAAGGACTGGTCGCAGTTCTCCCAGCTCGAAGACCTCACTCTCAACACTTCCGGCAGCGCGCAAGATGAAAATCACTGGACCTCAAGCTTGTTCCCTCTCCCACCGGAACTCAAGTCGCTCGCGATCCTCGTGCCCTTCAAGTCGGCGAGGATCCGCCTCTACCGCGATGTCAAAGCGGCTATCCCAAGTTGGCGCGGCTTCACCGGCGCTGTTCACCTCTTGCTTTTGGATGATGGCGTGCCGATGCCAGACGAGAACGAGAGCAAGACCGCTCTGCTCAGCGCGGCGGCGGCGCATGGCGTGCAAGTTCGCTTGGAGATGCGAGAGCAGCTGAGCGACAGCTGGGAGATTTGATTCAGCGTCTGGTATGTTGGATACGGGCCTTCGTTCTTTACCACTCGCTGACTCGTCGTTTCCTTGAGAGCTCGGCGCAGGCTTGGGAAGCTCGGATCAGGCGAGGATGGTTTTGCTTTGCTGCTGAGGGATAGTCGGAGGTGCTCTGATACGCTTGCTTGCTGTCGCGTTCGTCAAGCTTGGCAAAGAAGAGGAAGACAGTTTTCAGCGAGCTCGCGAACGACCCATACTGCCTTCGCCGAACTCGCTGCTCGCAGCTCTCCGCCGGCTCTGGGACGCGCCTGCACCCAACAACGTTGAACGATGCTCGTTCCACCAGCTCAGGCATCATCCATACTCTCATCCCCTTCCTCCTCCTCCTCACTCTCCCCCTCCGGCAGCCGCATCTCCTCCTCCCTCGTTGGCGCCGGCTTGACAGCAGCAGGCGGTGGCGCCCCCGTTGCTCCATACCTCGTCTCTATACTCTTGCGAATGAAGGCCAGGATCGCTTGAGTGGCTTTTTGTGCGAGATCTTGGGCTTCGAAGAGCTGTTTGATCGTCGAAGGGAGGTCAGGTCGGCCGACGAGGGAGGCAAGGGAAGGGGAAGAGACGAACCTCATCCTCCTCAAACACTCCCACCGAATCCACGCCCACGCACTCCCCCTCCACTCCTCCAACTTCCACTCCAAACGAAAAGGCAAACACGAATCTCGCCGTCGCCAACTCCTCCTCCCTCGGCGTAGGGTCGAGCCTCATCTCCCCTTCTACTACCGCCACAGCCACGGCTACTAACATGCCTTTGCACGCAACTCCGGCATCCACCAAAGCGAGCATGGCAGCATTGATCCTAGCGGCCGCTTCGGAGGCAGAAGGGTGGAGGGAGGTCAGAGTGGAGGGCGCCGAGCCGGAGGAGGGGGAGGGAGGCAAGGAGGAGGGTAAGGAGGAGAAGGCGACGGAGAAGGCGGTGGAGGGCGTTGAGAGGGTTTGGAGGGTGAGTTGGAGGAGCGAGCGAGGGTAGAGGTGCAGGAGGATCAGAGGGGTCAGGAGGGATGCGAGGGTCGTTTCGGCGGCTTTGTGGGAGGGGCCTGTTCGAATTTAAGCAGAGGAGAGCGAGAGCGAGCATGAGCAGGGAGTGAAGAAGGTAGATGGTAGCGCTACAGGAACCTCACCTGCTAGCCCGCGAAGAGGCCGGACGTTGATCTCCAATGTCGCGCGGTCGACCAACTCTTCCCTGATGCGTACTTCTGTAGGACCTGTTACGGAAGCCATGACCGAGACGTTTCCTGTTGTAGCCGAGTCGAATTCAGTCCTGCTTGAGCTGTGCTGTAGGAACAGGGCGTTGAGAGAGAGCTCACCGAAGGAGAACTTTGTGGAGCCATCAGCGCGAGCGAGCACGGCTTGGGAGAGTGCTAATGGACGGAAAGCTGTAGCTGATCGATCTGTGCGAGGTGCCATTTCTAGTGTTGTAGCCAAGTAAGTAGCGAAGAGTACGAAGCCAAGGAGCGTTTCGACTCGTCGACTACTACTTGGACTTGCTCAGCCAGCGAGCTCTCTTGTCCTCTCCCACACTCCTCGTTCCCTCGCGAAACTTCTGTACCATGTCCGACTCTGAGCAGCAGCCCGAGGTTAAGCCCGAGAACGTTCACGTCGCTCTCAAGGTACAGCACTACAGCTACAGCTTCTGCTCAACCCGCAACCCGCTCACACGCTCTTCTTCTTCTGTAGATCTCTGGATCCGGCTTCCCTGACCTCCTCATCAAGGTCAAGAAGTCAGTCTCCTTCCCTTCTACCGTCCTACAGCTCTTGTCACCCGTTCAGCGCCGGCAGAGCAGCGCCAGAGAGGACGATCCAAGGCTGACTCTCTCGCTGTTCGCTATATAGGACGACCAAGCTCTCCAAGATGATGTCGGCCTACTGCGAGCGCGCTGGAAAGTCCCTCAACGAGGTCAGGTTCATGTTCGGTGAGTAGGATTGGAACAGAGCGACTGCAGACGAGCGCCACTGCTGGGAGCTCGCTGCTCGGCCGCGTGCGGAGGAAAGGGCACAGCTGACGAGCGGACTGTCGTACTACAGATGGAGAGCGTCTCCGTCCGGAACAAACCGTCGGCGAGGTGAGTACAGCCTGGCGCTGAGAGCCTTCGACGAGCTGTCGAGAACGCGCGCTGACCTTCGCTGCTTCCCTACTACAACAGCTCGACCTCGACGATGACGACGAGGAGGTGCTGATTGAGGTCGCTTCCGAGGCTGTACGTCTCTCTCTCTCCCTCTCTCTCCCTCTGCCTTCGCTGCTTCTCCAAAGTCGACTCCAGCGCGTCGCGTCCCTCTGCTGACTTTCCCTCTGCTCCTCTACTACAGGTCGGTGGATCGTGCTAGACATCTACGCTTCGACTCGCTTTCCCATATACTTTCTCCCCGTTCTCCTTTCGCTCCTCCACCACGTTGTGCTTTCTCTCTCCCCTCCCCTTCCCACCGCCCTCCTTACTACGCCCTCTCTATCCCACTCTCCCCTCCCCCGAACCCCCTCAACCCCCTCTCGAGACCAACGTTGTATTCAAAGGTCTTTTCTTGCGGTGCATCAGGAGGGCCGCACCGTCATCAAGCGCGAGTCGTGCGCCGAGCTTAGAGTGAGGGCGAACAAGCGTTAGAGTAGACCGAGGGCTGCAGGAGAGTTGCCGAGCGACAGTAGAACACCGTACACAGAGCTCGACGGCTCTTCAGCTTAACAGCGACCCTTCTCAACAGCTCCGAGCGGAGGGCGGGTCCAGCGCCGAAGCTCGCTCGTCGGCGCTGCTCGGTCCTTACCATATCTCAATTCAACAAACACGCTCTATGCCACCGTCAACTATATTGCCGCTTCATCACTTCTCAAGCGCCGCCGCTGTGTGGTCCTTGCTGTCGCTGGCTGTCTGTCCATGCGTCTCTCTGGGCGCCGAGCCTCCGAGCTGAGATGGTGAGGGCTTCGTGAGAAAGGATGATGATGGAGGGGACGGGCGGCGAGTTCTCAGAGGGTGTTGGGCGTGGAGACTGGCTCTTTTGCTTGCTCGGTGGCTGGGCAGCGGAGGGAGAGGGTCAGCGAAGCCATGACCGAGCGCCGAAAGCGAGCTTACCTCATCTCCGCTCGGTCGAAGCGCCTGCGCTCCCTATTGAGGGTGGTTCTTGAGTCCGACTCGAAATACTGCACATCGACACCTGTCAGCCCGTGACCTCGGCGCTCCCCCTCTCGGCGACTCACCTCAGCCCAATCCTTCCCACCTAATCTCCGCCCTCTTCCCCCCACCCTCCATCTCCCTCCTAACACCCACTCTGAACCTCTCCCCAAGCAAGTCCCTCAACGCCTTATTACAGCTCACACTAACCGCCCCTTCCCTATTCGGCGCTCCTTCATCCCCTTCCTCCTCCTCGCCAGTCTTGTGGAGGAAGGGCAAGTGTATCAACCCGATCGGCACCCTGCTCCCCGCCGCCTGGGTCGTAGCAGCCTTCGAGAAGCCCGACATGGAAAGGAGGAGCGCAATGGTCCTGCTCGGCGCCGACCCTCCTCCGCTGTTCGGCGGGCGCGCCTCGTACCCCAGTACACCTTCTAGCTCCCTGACCGCCCTCGGCCCCAAAGCCCTTTGCTCGGCTTTACACTGCACCACCACTGGCACCCTCAGCGCCCTCTCTTTCCCTCCCCTTCCTTCTCCCTGCTGTCCCAGCTCCCCCGCCCGAGCAGGAGGAACTTCCCACCACCCCCTCAAATCCACTCCCTTGTCCCCCGCTCCTCCCACCCTCAGTAGCCCGGACAAGGAGAGCGGAGGACGCGAGAGGAAGAGCAGCGAGTGGTGCTCGTAGGCTGTTCCGAGGGCTGTGGAGGATGTTGAGGGGAGGGGTCGGGGGCGGAGATGTGCGGGGAGACGAGGGGGCATGTGAGGTGAGGAAGAGGAGGAGGAGAGGCAAAGGCAGAGGGTGTGAAAGCGAATGGAGGGGAGGGAGGAGAGGGGCTTGTTGTTAAGGCAAGGGCGCAGGAGATCAAGAGCACGCTAGTATTGCGCTCTGCTAGCTGTAGCGGAACTTGCACCCCTCTCTCAGCTCCGTTCAAGCGAGTCTCGGCGCTCACTCCTTCCTTCATCGGCGTTCGAATTCGCATCTCTCTGCTCCCCATCACCTCGCGAGCAGCTCGAGTGACTCTATAATACTCTATGATTATTTCACCCACCACGGCGCCGGCGCAAACATTATCAAAGGGTACACAAACCTCTGCCAGCTCCACTGCTCCACGCTCGGGATCGCCTTGGTGAAGCCTGTATTTGCCCTGCTCGTGCGTCGCGGTCAGCATTCACTCCTAACAGTTTGGAGAGGGCGAGAAGACCCACCACGAAGCATAAAGAAACACGCCCATCCCGCTCTGCCAACTTGCTCCCCAAACGAAGCCGGCGAGACCTCCTACCCTCCTTCCCGTGAGGCGAGTGAAGAGGACCTCCCCGAGGGAGCCGAGCCACATGAGGAGAAAGAAGATGGTGGAGCCGTACCGCGCTAGGAAGGTGGTTCGAGGCGGAGAGATGGAGGAAGGGACGGAGTTGAGAGCCGAGGAGAGAGCTGAAGCAAGGCAGGGAGGAGGAGTTAGCGGGCGGCGGCCCGAGTAAGAGGACAGAGAAGAAGCAAATTCACCAAACTCATGGGCCCCCGCCGTCGCCAGAAACGCCGCCAAACTTCCCATCGCCTTTCCCATCGTCCTTCTTCCTCCGCACCGTCTCACCAGGCTCTCCATTGGCCTCCAAGCCAAGTAACGAAACGGTCTCCTCAACAGCTGATGCCACTGTGCTCCCCAATAATACCTAACCCCCCTTGGCGCCCATGCTCGCTCAAACAGAGGGGGGTAAGCTCGGGAGTCGAAGGGCTGACGAAGGAGGAGGTGGAATATGAGGAAGGAGAGGAGGGTGATGAGTGAGTGAGAGAGGGAGATGGAGAGCCAGGCGGTGAGGCCCCAGGAGATGTAGGAGAGGGATTCCGTGAGGCAGTGGAGAGGGTAGCCTTTGAGCTTGAGGGCGCCGAAAAGGAGGGTTTCGAGGATATGGGAGACGAGCGCGAGTCGACGAGTGTAGGGGAGGGTGATGAGTGATGCGTTGAGGATTAGAAACAGGTGTGCGCTGAGGATGTTGAAGATGGTGAGGAGGAGGAAGGTCGGCGCTGATAGGCGAGGACGAGGAGGAGGGAGGGAGGAGCTGCTGTGAAAGGGGTAGCCGGCGCCGCGCATGGAGGTGATGAGATGGAGAGTGGATATGAGGATGCTGTAGGTCGATTGAGGTGACAATGATGTAGGGCTAGTTTTGAAGACATTCCTCTTCGGCGCCGAGCGGTCCATGTCGTCTGGCAGCTCCTGCACCCTTCCCGCGCTACCAGCAGCTCTCCAATCCACCTTCTGCTCGAAACCTCTCCATCTGTACTCCTCCCCATCCCCCACCAGCCCCCATTCAACTCCCTTAGCAGCGCAATGCAGCCCTCCCATCGCCAGCACCGCATTCCATCCAATCCACGCCTCCCTAGGCTCAAAGCCGTACTTCCTAGGCAGTTCGACAGCGAGGTAAACCGTAATAGGCAGCAGCCCCAGCCGAGCGATTCGAGAGAAACGAGGAGGGAACGCGTCGTTGAGGAGGAGCGCTTGGAGGGAGAAGGGGAGGAGGACGAGGTAGAGGTGGGGTAGAGGGAGTTGGAGAGGTACTGATGCTATGGACATGTCATGTGCTGCTGCGGCGGTGAGTGAGGCGACGAGATGAGCGAGGGAGAGAGCGGGGGCAGGCGCCTCGAAGCTAGTGAGGGTCGGCGAGGGGTAATCGGGCTGGTGGGAGCCTGCAGTGCGCTGTAGCGAATCCTCGACGCTCTGACGCTCCCTTTTGATGGCTCTGCTGCTCTATTTCGCTCTCTGAACCATCGCCGAGCTCTTTCGTTCGCGCCCACAGCTATTTGCTTCGGTCCAGTGAGCTGTACATACTTTCAAGTGGCTTATAGTTGCGCATACCGACCTTCCTGGCATCTGCCGATCACCTCTAGCTCTCCTTCCTCTCACATTTTTTGCTCCCGCCCAGCGCCGAGCAACTTGATCAACCTCCGCCACCTTTCACCGCTCTCCAACGACCTCCCAGTGCCATCTCAGCCGATCCCACTTCGCTCAGCTACCATCTCTGAGCGCGATCAGCGGCCGAAGTAGTGAGCTGCTGAACGGGAGGTGAGGTAGGAGAAGTGGCTCTCGCGGCCGCCGTGTCCCAGACTATGTAGGGTGACGTTGGGGTTTTGCGCTTGAGCCTGCCTCCGTTGCTTTAGGGTTTGAAGGAAAGACATGTGAAGTAGGAAGGGGGAAAAGGAGGGATAAGCGAGTCAGCTTCAGTGACCAGCTCGGCGCGGAAGCTGCCTGAGCCTCTCAGAACGCCAGCGCTCTTCTCGTCCAGTCTGACGGAGGTGGATCGACATACCCGCGCCTGCTCTTCCATGTGCTCGACAAAAGCAGCGAGCTGCCGGATTGGCAATGCCGCCACCCTTGTTCTGACTTGACGGGCGACTTCAAGGACATGATACCCGGCGCTGGGATTGCTGGATGAGTGGATGGCCATGTTGCGACTGATCCGGTCGTACTCGTTGAGATAATACTCTCTCGTGTGAATCCCACTGCGCGATGTGACGGGTGGTTGGCCCCAAGTGGGAGGCGAGGCGAGCGCCGAGCTGCTGCTGCTAGCAACGACGGTGGTCTGCACTCCCCCAGCTGCATGTGAGCGCATTAGCTAGGAAAAGGTAGCCGGAAGAACTAATTCTTGCAGACCTTGGTACTGCTCAATTGCCTGAGACAATAGAGTTAGCTGGGAACTTCGAACCTCGGCTCGGCGTTCGGCCTCACCTGGTTGATATCGCTGCGAGCCTCCTGAATCCTTGTTCTTGCTTCATGTTGCTCTTGGACATTCTCAAAGTCAAACGAGTGCCGGAAGAAGATTGTCTTGATGCCGGTGATGCCGTGCTGGATCTTGAGCTCAAGTTGGTTTTGTTGGACCTCGGAGAAGCCGAGCCCAGCGTAGAGGTGCCGAAGGTTCTCGACCTGCAGCAGCGCCTGCTCTTCAGTGAGATATCCAGTGTTGGCCCGTCCTAGGAAAGGCAGTTGATGGGTCATGAGGCGGGACTCGGCTTGTACTGTGGAGCTGGGCCGAAGAAGCTCGAGGTTGGAGGAGAAGACTGGTGCGGTGGGCGGCAGGACTAAAGCAATGAACGTCGGAGCAAATAAGAGATGAGAAGAGCGAGCAAGGAGAAGGGAAGAAACAAAAAGACTGAACCTACTCTGAGCCGAGCGCGGGGTCCGAGGGCAAGGAGTCACCAGCGTCGAGCCGAGTCTTTTGCCGAGCTCCTCACGCTACATGCTGCGCCCTTTCAGCAGAAGACATGTGACTTGCCCCTTCGAAGTCAAGCCTCGTCGCGGGAGGTGTGGATCGCGCTCTCCAGCTTCGCCGAAGACCTGACATCGCGCCAAAGTAGGCTCTCGGAGGCACTGCTGAAGGCCTAGCAAGCTCCATCAGCTTTTGAACTGGCTCGTTCAACTCACCAGAACTCTGATCTTGAGAGTCATGCTTGCAGTCTTGCTTGCTCTCAGCTCCGAATCATCGCCGAGCCGCGATCGCCGCGCCGAATCACTGCTTCAAACGCCCCGCTCCTTCCTCAATTACACCACTCAGCGCCTCGTTTCACCTCATTCTACCAAACCTCCCAACGTCCCACCTCATCAATGCGAGTAGCGAGCTGCCTGGCGGGAGGTCCAATAAGAGGCGTGGCTGTCGGAGCCGCTGTGACCGAGGCTGTGGAGTTGCAGGTGGGGGTCTTGACCGTGCTGCTGGATGAAGGGTCAAAAGAGATAGGACCGGGAGCAAGCCATCAGCGTCTGCCCATCTTGCCCTCCGACGTCCTCGCTCGTTCCCTCCGCTGTCCTGCTCCCTCGGGGACCCTGTCCGAACACTGTACATGCAGAGCGAAGGAACTTACATGTGAATAGTATTCTGCAGCGGGCGCGTCTTCACCGGATGTAGCTGAAGCACGGGCGTTGGCGACGCTCCTTTGGGCCGGATGCTCTGCAGTACGATGGAGTCAGAACAGGGATGAGGGGCTCTCTGCGTTTGACTTGCCTTTTTGCTGATTGATGCGCTGGGAGATGACTAGTCAGCTCGGAGCGAAGAAGACTGCTCGGGGCCCGGGAGTCGGCAACTCGGCGCTCACCTTGACAATGATGCCCCTCGCCATTTCAATCACACCTTCAGCACGCTGCTGCTTGAGCCAAGGATTGGACGATTGCTGCGCAAAGATCTTCTTGATGGTGGAGATGGCGTTCTCGACTACCCTGTCCAGTCTCGCCTTTTGCTCCTGGTTGAGGCCGCAACTCTTGTACACCTTATGGAGTCCTTCCATTCGGTCCACAGCCTCTTTTTCAGTGAGTGTGGATTGGTGTGGAGTGCTGCTCTGCGCCGTCGGCACTGCTTGCCGGGGCGCGTGGGTCGCCCCGTACTCGGCGGGGGAAAGGGAACGGCGCGGTGAGGGCAGAGACGGTCGTTGAGCTGCACCCAGAGGTCAGTAAAGTGTAGCAGCAACAAGTATGACTCTCACCATGATGCGACGCGAGCTCCTGTCAGAAGGTCAGCTCGAGGGTCAGCTCTCTTCTCGGTGCTCGGCGCTCGAGCTCGGCGCTCACTTCGTTGATCTCTTGCCTCACTGAAGCGAGCAGATCGTTGACTCGCTGCGGTCTAGCTTCAGGATCTCGGTACTTATCCTCCCAGTAAATGTCCCCCATCCGCTTGCCTCCGTCCATAATAATTGCAGCAACTTGACGGCGCTGCGAGTCGGTCAAGTTGAGAGCTTCGAATTCCTCTCGGAGGTCGCCCAGCCGCTTCATGGCTGCATGCTCAGTGATATAATGATGTGTCATCATCGCGAACACAAGCAAGAGAGCAAAGGAGGAGAAAGAACGAGAGAGAGAGGCGAGGAAATATCGTGGCCGCGCACTCCGAGGAGGGCGAGGATCTTCGGGCGCCGAAGCGTGGGCCGACGTTCTGATCTCGTTCATCAGCAGCATCAACATCACTAGCAGTACGTATACAGTTCAGAAGAACAAATATTACGACCATGGTTGCCAACGTCGAAGTTTGGAAACGAGCGAGCTTGGCGAGCCGCTCGGTGAACAGTTTGAGGTTGCTGAGGTGTTGTTGGTGGTGCTGTACGTTGGGGGAACGCCCAGATCTCTTGTTGATACAAACACGAATGCAAGAACGAAGCTGCCTGCTGCCAAGCGAGACGTAGCCTGGAAATCGAAGCCTAGTGACAGCTTCGCCGAAGCCTGAGCTTCTCGCTGAACAGGCTCTTGCAAATGGTGTTGGACGTCTAAAGAGCCGATGAAACTTCAATAAAGTCTTGCCAAGAGCGGCGAAGCTTCTTCAACCTGGTGACTCCCGCTTTCTCTCTGGCGCTCAAACTCGGCCGAGAGCCGAACGACGAGCCTCTCATTTCCCGTCCCATCCTCGCTACTACAGCTCTCAGCACCTAACATTAACTCCATCTACACCCCTCACTACCGAACAGACCTCAATAACGCGAGTAGCGAGCCGCTTGGCGAGAGGTGAGGTAGGAGAAGTGGCTGTCTCGACCGCCATGCCCAAGGCTATGGACTCTGAGGATAGGATCTTGACTCTGCTGCTTGATGTAGGCCTGTTGTTCAGGAGAGAGGAGGAAAGAGAGGGAGAAGGCTGTCAGCCTCTGCCGCTTCGGCGCTGAGGCGTTCGCTTCCTCAACGATCTCGCGCCCTCCTTCGATAAGCGCAAGTCGAGGGCAAACAACATACATGCAAATAATCTTGAACTTTCCTGACCGTGAGAGCAAGCTCAGGCAAGGTCTCCAACTTGAGGTGCTCCCTCCTCTCGGCGGAGAGGTGGAGGATGTTCTGAGCGTCGGCGGGGTTGCTCTTAGCCATGGCGAGACAAGCACGGTCATACTCGTCAAGCAACTCCTCCCGGTGCCCAGTTGGATCCGATAGGTCCTGAGCAGGAGCAGAAGGCGGAGCCGAACGACCGGCGCTCGCGGCCTGCACCTGCCCAGAGTGCTCTGTATGGTGGGTTCAGGGGGGGTCAGCGAAGGCAGACAGGGGGAGTTTGGCGCTAGCCTAGTACGCACGTCTCATTCGGCTCACGCCCTGTGAAGTGATCAGTCAGCTCTGACACAGGAAGCTGAACGCTCGGCGCTCGGCGCTCACCTCGACTATCATGGCCCTCGCCTTTTTGATCACGGCTTCAGCACGCTGTTGCTTAGCTCGAGGAGTAAAGGACTGATGTGCAAAGATCTTGGTGATGGTGGAGATGGCCTTCTCGACTACGCTCTGGAATGGCGCCTGTTGCCTCTCGCTGAGGTTGTGACCCTCGTACAGCTGGTGGAGCTTTTTCATGCGTTCCACAGCCTTATCCTCAGTGAGTACGGCTTGAGCGCTGCCGCGTACGCTTGGCGCTGATTGTGGGTGCTGGTGGCTGGTCCCGGACTCGGCGAGAGGTAAGGAGCGAGGCGGCGAGGAGGGTATAGGCTGTTGAGCTGCACCGAATGGTCAGCAGATGCGCGATACTAGTCAATCGGATGCCTACTGTGATTAGATTTGATCGTCTGCAGACCCGAGGGGTCAGCACACAGCAGATGAAGCACCTCGGCGCTCGGCGCTCACCTTTTCGATCGTGATTTCGACCATGGAAATCAACGCATCAATTTGTTCATCACAGCGCTGAGGGTCCGACGCGTTGTACTTCCACCAGATCCTCCCGACCTGTCCGACGCCATCGTTGACCACACTGTCGAGGTGCTTCACCTGCCGGCGGTCGAGCCGTTGATCCTTATAGAGCCGGCGCAGATTGTTCATCTGCTGTTTGGCTCCAGCTATCGTCCAATAGCTGCTGGGCAGCGTAGGCGGGATTGGAAGATGGGACATGTCAAGAAGGACAAGAGGGAGGAAGGCGAAGGCGGGACCGCGGGAGCCGAAACGAGGAGAGCTGTGTAGCTGGGAGTCGAGAGCGTGGGAGTGGAAGAGTAGAGCTGGTGCGTTGAAGTCTACAGAGCGGAGCGAACGAGCGAGAAAGAGGAAGAAGAAAGAGAAGGAGAAGGCCCCTCAACCCCAAGTCCGACTCCGAGGGAACGGGACGAGAAAAGGAGGGCAAGAGTGAATTGCCGAGATCCTGCCATCCTACATGACCAGCATCGCCAGCACCACCACCAATAGTGCACTCAAGCTCGAGATCCATGGCGCATTTTTGACAGCCGCCGAAGTCGAAGATTGCGCCAGCTCGGCCGGCTTCTCGGCGGTGAGGGTGAGATTGCTGAGGCTGGCGTCGCCCATCTCCGAGAAGTCAAAGTCAGGGAAAGCGGTGGGAAAGTCGTCCGAGGAGGTAGACGAGGTATTGGCGCCTGCTGCAAAGATGGTCGGCCCGCTGGCGAGGTTGCCCAAGAAGACGGCGTCGAGGAGGTAGACGTTGCCTGCGAAAGAGGGAGTGAGGCGAGTTACGAGCCAGCAGCAGCGGTCGGCAGCAGCCCTCACCATTGTTAGTTCGGCCGTATGAAGACACCTGCATGCGGGTCTGAGTGCGAGAGAAAGCTCCAGCCATCTTCGCGCCGTTGAGCATCGCGCCGAAGGCATTCCTGTAGTCGACGGAGGCGAGTTAGCATCTGTAGTAACGTCGGACGAGTTCAGTTCGCGACTTACAGGGTGAAGTAGCACATGGTGGGAACGACGGGCTCGTTGACGACGAACGAGTTGGTGGTGGTCGCCGTTTGATACCCGTTGGCGTTGGTGAGCGTCTGCAGGCGGCGAGCAGGTCAGCCGCTCCATCTTTGACATCCTCAGCATTCCTATAGCGCTTACGCCGCTGACCGAGATGTAGCCTGTGGCGCGAAGGCAAGGCGACCGGGACAGTCAGCATCGCCGAGGTCGCTCCGCCCACGCTGTACCACTCACGACCGGTTCCCGTTCCGGCCCACGCATACTTCATAGTCCAATAGTCGATGAAGAGAGTCGTTCCAAAGCGATTGTATTGAGTGCCAGAGATCTGCTCGGCGAAGGAAAGGTCAGCCGTCAGATCTAGCTTAGTGACGGGCGGGAAGCACTCACAAAGCCCACGCTAGGTGGGTTGACGACGTTGTTGGTACCAAAAGCGAGGCGAGTCCTTCCCGATGCAGGGCCCACCTGCAGGTTCGCAGGCGGGTTCGTCCATTGCAGCTGCTTGTTCTGCGAAAGAGGGGACAGCGGTCAGCTACAAGGACGTCAAGCGAATCGCCAAGAAGACGTCAAGCGCAGATATCGTGAGCCACTCACCCCAGTACAGCTCGTGCCCTGCACCTGCTTGATTGTGACCGACATCGTTCCACGAAAGCTGCTCGTGGCCGCAAGCGCCGGCTGAGCGAGCAGGAGGAGCAGCTGGATGGGGAGAAGCACTAGTTGAAAGTGCATCCTGCTCTAGGCGAGTGTAATGTAGAGACAGAAGGAGAGAGACGGCGCTGGCAGTGGAAGGGGAGACAGGCGCCGAGAACCAGTGGACTGGCTGAGCCTGGGCACTCCCGGTGCTCGTGGAGCTTCCATCACTCGGTCGATCCACAGAGCAGCACTGAAGAGGCTACATGCGCGTTTATTCTTAGTGATAGGTCATCTTGGCGCTGGAGTTGAAGGGGTGGATCGGCAGCGAGAGATGGGGCGCCGGAGGAAGCTCGGCGTTGGATGCTCCTTTCGAGGTGGGCTAACACTGGCGGTCAAGGACAGATCCCAGCGATTCTTAGGTAGGCGTCCTTGCACCTGCTCGCCGTAGGCTGCTGTTCAGTGCCAGCTTCGGGGCCCAGTGCGCGGCGCTGAGGCGAAGGGCGGAGAGGGCGTGTGGGGAGGTGAGGGAGTAGCTGAGCATTCTTGAAAGCCTCCAAAATGTCCTGTAGTGCTGTAGAATCGAGTCGAGTGCAGAATTGAGCGAGATGTCCGAAGTCAACCTGTTGTCGCGAATCGCACTCGAGGCTCTTCTGCTCCCGACCATCACCTCGAGTTCTCCTCTTCGACTTTCTGCAGGGCGATCTGTGCTGTAGCAGAGTAGCTGCTGCTCCTGCTCGCTCTTTCTCGTCGACCTACTAGCTTGTAGAGCTCACCTCAAACAAGCGGTCTCCCTCTCAGCCGCCTCGCCGTTCTACTGCCTCCGCTCCGAAGAAGCACCTACCATCAGCATCAACTAATTGCCAGTACTACCCTACACTTCCCTGCTCGCTCTTACATCCCGCATTCGCCTTTCTCCACCTCACCTTCTCTCTCGCGCCGAAGCGCGTCCGCTGGTCAGGTTCGCCTTTGGAGTACAGCATGTCGACGCATCACGGCTACAGTATGTGCGATCTCGTTAACAGAGTAACGGCGAGCTCACACACCTGTTCCCACAGTCAAAGAGTTCCCATGGATCCGAGTCGATGCTTTCAACGGCGGCGCCGAGCCGGGCAGGCTCAATCCCTACACAGGCAAGGCGCCTTTCGTGCATCTCCTCACTCACGCGCATACCGATCACATCCAAGGTGAGTCTGTCGCCTAGTGATACTGAAGCGGATCGAGCTGACCCCCTTCACCGCCTCGCAGGACTCGACTCGCCCAACTTCCAAGGCCGAATCTACACCACCGCCGTCACCAAGCACCTCCTCCTCAACACGACGGAAGCAGGCGAGCGAGTTCGACAAGAGGAGCTCCCACACGCGCGCAAGGTCCTCAAGTTTGCCAACCTGCGCAAGCGTAGCTCGAAAGGGAAGGGCGGCTCGGCGATGGACTTGGTGGTGAGTTCACCGACAAGCCGGGTGTCGCGGCACTCGCTAACCCCTTGTTTCATAGCGCGAGATCCCTCTCGACACGCCTCAACGCATCGAAGGTCCCAACAACGCCTCGGTGCTCGTGACGGCCATGGACGCCAATCATTGCCCCGGCGCCTGCATGTGAGTCGAGGCAGGCCGTCCTAGCTACGAGACTAGCGCTAACATCGTACTCTGCGCCAACAGGTTCCTCATCGAAGGGCTGGTCGACGGTGTCGAGCGAGCAGTCATCGTCACGGGCGACATTCGCGCCGAGGACTGGTGGATCGCCTCCCTCAAGCGCCATTCCGCGCTGTCCAAGTACCTGGCATGGGACGATGCTCCCGTCGCTTCTTCTAGCAAGGACGTCAAGGGCAAGGGCAAGGCGACGAGTCCATCGCTTCCCTGCCTCGACAACATCTACCTCGACACCTCGTGCGTGCTCGTCGACGAGGAGTTGGTCTCAAAGGTGCGCAGTGGGCGCTTGTGTGCTCTCTAGGCGCCTTTTCTGACCTTCACATCACCCTTGCCTACAGGAGGAAGCCGTCCACTC
>BCKL01000010.1:453322-548945 GCA_001600635.1 Leucosporidium creatinivorum | reverse complement strand
ATGCTCAAGGGCGTCTACCGAGCGTTCGGCGAACCCGTTCGTCGCTTCGCTGTTCTGCCGAGTCCGCCCAAGTCCCCACAACTAACCTCGGCAACCTGCAGATCCACCTCGACCGCTACAAAATGAAGGCCTACTCCCCTACCGACCCCAGCACCCCGCCCTTCGACCCTCTCCTCGCTTCTCTCGGCACGACCTCCACCTCGACACCTCACCGCTTCCACGCCTGCGAACGCCGATGGAAGTGCGATCAGTGCTGGGGAGATGGGCAAGGATGCTACGAGTGGGATGCGGAGTATCTGCCGCTGCTCGAGGGTCCCAAGCAGCTCAAGCAGCCTGGGCGTCGAGCAGCTCAAGCCGAGGTGGAAGGAGCGGCTGCGGTGGACGATATCGTCTACGTTAACCCGACCGAGATGCCGAAGTGGAAGTGGGATCAGTACAGGACGAGGCTGGAGGAGACGCTCGAGTTGGCCAAGGCGAGGGAGGAGCGGGAAGGCGCCGACAGCTGCGAGTCTTCGGTCGACGAGGCTTCGAAGCGACCCAACTACCTCGTGAGTCTTCTTCTTCGCTTGCCCAACCCTCGACCGCACCCTCGACCGCAGGCTGACTTGCCTCGCTCACGCAGATCGTGCCCCTCGCCCGCCACTCGACCCTCCCCGAACTTCAACGCTTCGTCGGCCTCTTCAAGCCGCGCACGCTCTACCCTCTCACCATCATCGACAGCTGGGCAAACCCCTGCCGCGACTACCTCGCCATGCCAAATCTCTTTGCCGACCACCTCGCCCCAGGAGGCGTCGAGCAGCTCTCGAGGGAGGCTCGCGAGCATCGAGATCACGTCGTCGCTACTCGGCGCAGGCCACGCCGAACTCAAGTCGACTCTTCCCCTGACGACCTACCCGACCATCTCGCTTCCTTCGTCAACCACCAACTCGACACGAAAYGGCTCAACGTGGAGGGAGGAGAGGACATCACCGAGCTGGTCGAGAAGTGGTCGCGGCTGAAGAGCGACGAGGAGCTGCCGCCGCTGTCGCCGAGGAAAGCGCATAGCCCGGTCCAGCAGCCATCATTACCGCCGGAAGTGGTCGGGACGTCGAGCGCCGAGGTCGAGGAGGTGCAGCCAATCGTCGAGGAGCAGCAAGAGCAGCGTCGGCCGAAGCCAGTCGAGGAGAGGACCAGAGGGACGAGCTCTTCCTCCGCTTCTCGTTTTCAACCCCTCTCGGAGGAGAAGATGAGCCGGCTGCTTTCCTACGGCGACTCGCAGTCGCAAGCCCCGCCAACCACGAGCAAGGCGGATCGCTCGCATCCACTCGCTCCTCCCACCTCGACTCCCCTTCTCCCATCGCCCGCCTTCCAAGGTCGCTCCCCTCCCCCTTCATTCAAAGAACCTCGTCACAAACGCCGCAAGGTCACGCCTCAAATCCTTGCTCCCAACTCGACCGCTCCCGACCCCTCGCCTCTCGGTCCCGCTGCTCCAGCGGCGACCAAGGCCACCACTCACGTCGACCCCACGCCCTCCTCTCGAACTCCAACCACCATCACTTCCTCATCGCTCATCGCCCCACCACCAGCCTCGCCTCCATCACGCCCAGTCGCCCGCCCTTCGCGCAAGACTCACGCCGCTCGGCAACGAGTCCTCTCGATCCTCTACCGCAAGCTTGGAGGAATGCGAGGTCCCGGCGGCGAGACCTTCCCCTTCGCACCTGATGATCCTCGTCGACTGAGCAACGCGGAGCAGCTGGCGAGGTTGGAGGGCACGCCGAAGCAGGATTCGTTCAGGACGGTCTCGGCGAGTGTGAGCCCGCCCGAGGGAGGCAGGGAATTGGTTGTAGCGGCTTAGAGCGCTTAGTGGTAGCTAAGTGTACTGTGCTGTCATCATCAAGATCTATCCCTATCCCTCGCTCACTCGCCTGGAGGATCGAGAGCAGAGTGCCGAGCGCCGAGGTTCGCAAGCTCCCAACTCGGTGCCAATCTCATCCTACCCTCTTGCTCTTCACCATTTGCTTACATCTCTAAAGCTGCTAGTAATCTACCTTTGAAGACTCTGACCTTCTTGTCGCCCCTCAACGCCTGCACCAAGCTATTCGGCGAAGAACGCTCGGTCGGGCTCCTCAAACTCCAACCTCAGACCCTTCTTCTTCATCTTTCCAACCGCGTACTCCACTCCATCGGCATAACGCTCCGCCAGCCACGGCTCCAGCACCACCTTCTCCAATCTCCTCCGCGCGGCGATGGCATCCACGGCGCCGTCGTCGCGGTACTCGAACAGCGCCCACAGCCACTCTTGCGATGGCATCGGATCCATCATCGTGAGTGGGGACGACGCATGGGGGTTGTAGATTAGTCCGAGCTGGAGTGGAGGGAGGCTGGCAGAGTCCAGCGTGGGAGCCGGTGTGAAGGAAGATGACTGGTAGTCGATGATGATGGTCGAGTCGAGGCGCTGGACATGGGAACCAATAGTAGCGATTTGGAGAATGAGTTGGAGGGGAATGCCGGTCGTCCCGTTGTGAAGGCGAAGGGTGACGAGCTGAGGAGCCATGGCGACCACAAACTCGAGTCGTGCCGGCGTGGACGGGCTGGAGGAGTGTGGTGCCACCAGGGAGTCGCCGTCGAAGTCGATGGAGAGGTCTGTAACGCATGGAAGCGTTTTGACGAACGCGGGGGCGTCTCGAAGAACATTGGCGCCGACCAGCGTGAGCTTTCGGAGGGTCGGAAGGATCGCCGAGGATTGGGAAATGACGGAGGAGCAGATGATGAGGGTGTGGAGGGGAATATGGGCTACAAAGATAACGTGTTAGGTTCAGTCAGTTGAGACGGGCTGTTCGGCGCTCACCGAAGAGCCACAACCAAGGTCTGCCCAGCCAGTGTCCGGGGAGACCGGTCAACTCCACCTTTCTCAACTTTGCACACCATTCCAGTATGCAGGGGATCGTCGCATCACTATGCAGCTTGAATTGGGCCACATCGAACGTCCTGACTAGCCTCGCCCGCTCGGGGTGCTCAGTGAGAGTGCGCATGAGGGCATCCGCCGAAGCTTCGTCCTTGAGGAAGATGTTGGCGTAAAGAAATCGGCGAGAGACCTCCTCCCATGTATGACTGACGAACTTGAGCGACCACAGCATCCTCCTGAGCGTCGCTGCTTGCTGACGGGGGAGCTTGCCGTCGTCGAGCGACGGCGCTACCTCGATTATATGACGAAGTAGCTCCACTGGTAGGTGCTCTGCTGAATCCATGTCGAGCCGATTCGAGCGAGCGAAAGATGTGGGAGGAGAGAGAGCGACGCAAATATCGAAGAGGCGGACCCAGCTCGTCTCTGAGAAGAGGCTCGGGCGTCGAGAAGCTGCGCGAGAGGAGGTGTTCGAGTTGTAGTCGACTAGGGTGGTCGAGTAGCAGGCAATGTCGAAAAAAGGTCGGGCGATGAGATGAAGCACAGAGCAGAAATCCTGAGTAGAGGTCTGAAGCGAAGGAGTGGAAAGCTCGGCGTCGCTCGGCGCTGGCTCTTTCCATCTCATGCTCGCACTTGCCTTCAGCTGACAAGTCGAGGCGCAATGGGAAGATACACTAGACTACCTCAAAAGTGCGTCACCACCTACAGGACCTCGATGTGCCCATAGTAAGCCAGTCTACCCCACGCGCTGCTCCGCTCGGCTTTGCTCCTCCCCCCGCTCCTGCTCCCGCCGACTCATCCCCTCAACCCATACCGCCTCGCTTGCAGGCTAGTCACATATGCCATATGACCATCCCCGCCTCGCTGTCCTCTTGTGAGTAGCACATCCCGTCTATCGGCCTTGGCGAGCGACCAAGTGTGGGCATGTTTGAAGCCGAACGGATCATTGGGGTCCTGCAAGGCGAAATGAGCATTTTATGACATCGCGTGCCAAGGAAGACTATACCCAGGGCTGTTGTTCGTGCATCTGCGCAGCCTATGTGCGTCAGAAAGATCCGGATGAGTTTGCTTTCGCGCCGAAACCTTGCTCGGCGATGAGCCAACTCACGTTTGCCGCCTCCAACTTCTCCAAGCGCTTCTCCAGACCCTACAGCGAGCATCCTGCTGTCAGCTCGAATGCTTAAAGCGGCACATGAAGACTCGAGCTCACATTCACAGCCTGCTGCCTGTCGACCAGATGCTGGCGGAGCTTGACCAAGTTTGTCTCCTTCCGAACCAACGCCGCGTGCCGATTGACCTTGACCATGAAATCCTGCTTTTCCTCCACCGTAAGCTTCGGAAGTTCTTTCAAGAGCTCGACAGCTCGCGTGTGCAGCGTTTCCCAGGTGATCACTGTTCGAGAGGAGAGCAAGATCAGCATCGCCGAGCCGCCGACCTTTCGCGCCGAGTAGAAGGGGATCGCACGATAGCCGACATGCTAGACATTCGAGCAAGGTCAGCCTCAGCTTTCATAGTGACCTCTTCAGTCTGTCTGGCCAACTCACCTCCTCCAACTCCCGCGCTACCGCTTTCAGCTTCCTCCTCACAGCCTGATCTCTCTTGTAGTCCCAATCCTCGGGCTGCCTCCGATACTCGTTATGCAGCCACACCTCCGCTTGATACAACACAGCCTCCAATCCAGCATTGTCGCCTCGGAGGACTACATTGTGGGCCCACATCTCGCGATTCTTGGCGAGCTCGGCGAGCGCACCGGCGAGAGGATAGGGAGGCATGGTCGAGGGGGGGCGTAGCAAAGAAGAGAAGGAGAGAGGAAAGCGAGACTACAGACATCGGAGGCCGCGGAGTAGACTATTTTGCAGGTTCGTTTCATCCATTGAGGGGCCGCCGTCGCCGAGCTGTCGCCGAACACGGGGGAAGACTGTAGCGGTGCAGCGACGGGTACGCTCAAATTCAGAACAAGATGGAGAGAGACGCGCCTTCTCCCGATGTTGACCTTGAAGCGAAGGGACCAACGGCAGCGAATTCCAATCGCCGAGCTCAAACTGAGCGCTTCGCCGCGCTCCCCAGCCACTCGACCAAGTTCCTCCTCCCGACGCGCCGCAGAATCAACGACTGACGACGTGCTTTGCATTCCCGCTGCAGAAGGGGAAAGGAAGAGGGGAAGGTGGTATAATTGCTGAGCCGGTGAGCAAAAGGGAGGGGGAACTACTAAATGAGGGCGAATGCGAGTGAGGCGGAGTAGGAATCTAAAACAGAGAGTGAAGTGGAACGAAAGTGGATGAAAGGGGCGAAGTGTGCGAGATGGGCGGCGACGCCGGAGTGAGATGGTCGGAGGAGGTTCAGACGTCGACGTAGATGAGGAGCGGTTCGCCCACTTCGGTGATCTCGGGGATGGTACCTGCTCATCAGATGTGTCAGTACTGCGCTCGGTCGGATTACGGAAAAGAGAGGCGCACATTTGAGGTCGAAGGCTAGAGTAGCGAAGGAAGAAGGTTAGCGCCGAACTCGCTTCGTAGTAGCCAAGCAGAATCCACCTTTGCTCAGCACAATCTTGAAGATCTTCTGCACATTGATCGAATGTGATGTTGAGCAGAAGATGAGGGGCGCCTTCATCGCTCGTGAGAACCGTCGAGCCTGACCAATCAAGCCCGAGTCAGCTCGCAGTCGACAGAGGAAGGCGGAGGAAAGCAGCAGCGACCCACCTGCCGAGTGATCTCCTCCTGCTCATCTTGCGAGAACGTGTTGAAGTGGTCGTACTTGGTGCCGACGAGGAAAGGGATTGCCGTCTGCGTGCGCCGAGGGTGGGCCGAGGTCAGCCAGCTACTTCCCCTCGTTTCCGCTCTCCGCCATCGCTTTGATCCTCGAAGATGACCTCTTCCCAGCCGAGCGTCCATGCCGCCCCGTTCTCGGCGCTCCTCCCACCGCCCCTCCTCCCTCACATCAAGGCTCACCTTATTAAACCCCCTAGCCTGCCTATACCACTCCTTAATCGAGTTCAACGTCGACTTCCTCGACAGGTCAAACATGAACAAGATGGCCACGGCGTCGTTGCAGACGAGGGGGAGCATGTTGACAAACTCGCGCTGCCCTCCGAGGTCCCAGATGGAGAAGGTGATCTCGGTGTTGCGGATGGAGATCTATGGGATGAGATGGGTGGGAAGTGGAGGAGCGGGGAGGAGAGAGTTAGCGCGAAGAGCGAGAGAGAGCCGAGGAGAGACATCGCCGAGCTTGGAGCCGTTGAGCTGAAGCCGTGCCAGTGCAGGAAAGCACACGTACGCTCTTCTCCATGAAGTTGACACCTGCAGACCAAGGTGAGAGAGTTAGCAAGCCGTTCTACTTGGCACTGGTCACCGCCGAAATCTAGGCGACCGAACGAACCCAGCGTCTGTCGAGCGAGCGAATGGTCAGCAATGCGTCGACATAGCATGCAGAGAGCGGCAAGCTCACTTGAATGTAGTCTTCATCAAAGCTGCCTGTTACGCAAGGAAGTAAGGGCACTCGGAGTCAGCATTAAGCCCTGCCAGCTCCGAGCTCTACGAACGCCGAGCAGAGCAGCAACTCACCCTCAACATACTTGACCATCAAGCTCGTTTTGCCAATCTGGGAATCTCCAACCATTCCCACCTTGAGCACCACCCTACAGCCAAGCCACCGTCGTCAGCTCACGGACATCGGACGCGCGCACCTGCGAACGACCAAGCGAGGAAGAGAGGTGACATACGAGTTCTTCTCCTCGCCTGCCGATGAACCAGCTTTTGCTCCGTGTTCTGACATGCTGCTCTAACGGTCCGAGCGAAGATATTGGTGGAGAGGGAGCTGATGCGAGACGCGGGGTCAATGCGAGCGGTTGAGACGGCGGTGAGAGCTGGGCGTTGGGCGTAGGGAGTTCAGAGAAGAGGAGATGTAGGAGACTAAGTCTCTGAAGCTGCTCGAGCTGTAGCTTGGTAGTTGGCGGCGGTGCGACGAGAAGGGGAGGCGCAAGTTGAGGGAGGAGGTCGACGCGTTGAGCGGACGCTGATGAGGTGCAGAAGTGGGGCTAGGCGGGAGACGGAGAAGCAGCGCCGAGCTTTGAAGATCTAAGCTGTAGGATGATAGGCTGGATTCGAGGTAAAGGGCGGCTGAACGAGCGACGACGACGACGACGAAGGGAGAGAGGCTCGAGAGCGTCGAGAGCGTCGAAGCGTCGAAAGTGGCTCTGCTTCCTCACATACACTCGTCGCTCGCTTCAGCAGTCGCCTACAGCTCAGAAATGGACTACAGACTCATCAGCGCAGCCGACTTGCCTGCAGCTCATCAACTCGAGCTCGCTTCCTTCCCCGCTGATGAAGCAGCTTCCTTGCAAGGGATGCAGTAAGCTCGTCGTCTTCCGCTACAGCTAGAGCACAGCTAAGATTATACATTGCTACAGAATGCGCCAACAGCAAGCCCCTCAACTCTTCCTCGGCGCCTGGGATCCTACCACCTCCCAGCTCATCGCCTTCACCAACGCTACCCTCTCCTCCTCTCGCACTCTCACACACGAAGCCATGGAGCATCACGATCCAGCTGGAGGATACATCAACATCCACTCAGTTGTCGTCGCTGCATCCCATCGCCGAAAGGGCATCGCTCAGGCGCTGCTGAAGGAGTACCTCGAGAGGGTCAGGCAGTTGGAGGGAGTTGAGGGCGTCGTGCTTATCGCTAAGCAGAACCTGGTGGCCATGTATGAGAAAGCGGGGTTCACGCTGAGGGGAGAGTCCGAGGTAGTGCATGGCAAGGACAAGTGGTTCGAGCTCGGTATCGACTTCGCACCCAGCGCCGAGGAGGAGAAGCCGGCCGTCGCTGCGGTCGAGGAGGAGGACGAGGGCGACATTCGGAACCCCGGAAAGAAGCTCGCCAGCTCGGCGGTAGGAGGGATCGAGGGCGTCGTGGATAAGGAGACGGGCCTCAACTCGGCGGACCTCTTCTGCCCGAGGGCTGAGTGTCGGTGCTTGCTGCTGAGGAAGGGAGCTGGAAAGTGGGTTCGTGGACATAACAGTGATTTCGAGGTACGTTTGGCTGTCTATTCCCTTCTCGTGTGCCTGCCTTCCTCAGCGCAGCGCCGAGCTGACACCTCTCTGCCGCTCCACAGCTTCCCGCCCTCCCCCATCCCATCGATTCCACTCCCTCGCCCACCACCTCTACCGGCTACTGGTCGGTCCCCTCGCCCCTCACCTTCGAGAACATCGGTTTCTCCCGCAATGCCGCTCCTCCCTCCTCCTCCTCCACGACCGCCGTCGCCGCTCCCTCACCAGCAGCAGCGACAATCAAATACCTCATCTGTGCCGACTGTGATCATGGTCCTCTGGGATGGCATGATACTGAGGGGAGGGATTTGGGAGTTGAGGTGGCGGATGAGAATGAGGGAGGAGGGAATGTGAGGAAGGGAAGGGAGTTCTTGTTGGACGTGGAGAGAGTGAGGTATCGTCAGTAGGGCGGCCAAGAGGGCAAAGATTACAATGCTGGAGTAGAGCCACTCAATCGAGTCGAAGCTCATACGTATAGACATGCGGGAGGACGAGTGAGCCAGCGCCGAGCGCCGAGCTTTCCTTTCCTTCGCTTCACCTCTGCTCCGCATCTCTGCTCTGTGCTTCACCTCATCGCCAGGCTCAACTTCCACATTGCCTGCTACTCGACCACCCTACTCGACTACAACTCGAACACTTCCTCTCGCGCAGTTTCTCAACGCCTGAGCCCTCTTCGAAGAGACGAGCTGGGTCCGCCTCTTTCGACGTTTGCGTCGCTCTCGCTCCTTCCACATCTTTCGCTCGCTCGTTCGACTCGCCATGGCATCCGCAGAGGACCTACCAGTGGAGCTGCTTTGTCGTATCCTGGAGCTCGCTGCTGCCACCAACGAAAAGGGACGGACACCAGCTACCGAGATAAGAGCGCTCTTGTGGTCGCTCACCCTCGTCAGCCATGCATGGGCAGAGCTTTGGCGCCCATTCCTGTACTCTACGGTCGCCATCAATACCGACATGCAGGCCGTAGCCGTGCTGGGCGTGATCCGGAAGCATCCAGAGCGGGCCGCGCTGGTGAAAGCTTTCCGGCTCGCTGGGGGCCAGCTTTGTAGTGAAGTAATGGTGCCGTGGATGCTGAGACGGTGTCAAAGATTGCGGGAAATGGAGTTGAAAGGCTTCCCGAGGGAGGGCCTCACTACGAAACCCTGGTGTCTGCTTCTCGGTGAGTCGTGAACGACCCGTCTCCACCGACTAAGCCTGACACCTTTCCATTTTTCAAGCCGACCTCCCCATTCACACCCTTACGCTGCGCTCCTCCGCCATCTCCTCTTTCTCGGCGATCCTTCCAACTCTCCGAAAGCTCGTCCTCGTCGCCGTCGTACTTCCTCAAAGCATCTCCTCCTTCGTCGAAGCGTTTCCGAACGTAGTAGACCTCGCTATGGACTTCGGAGGGGGCTCTTTGGTCGGAGTACAGATAGCCATGCTGGCGAGAGTCGAATTTGTGCTCGCGATGGCGCCTCAACTCGTCACCCTCCGCCTTCACAACAAAACGACCGGCATCCCCCTCCATTTCATCCTCGAGATTGCCACAATTGGGCTCCACCTTCAACGCCTCGACACCAGCAGCGTTCTCGACCACCGATTGCCTCCTTCGGCGCCGCTCCCTGCGCTCGGCTCCGCCAACCTCCCTCCTCTTCAACTCGGACTGACCTACGAGATCGACGTATATTTCTCACTAAGGCGCATGCGCTCTCTGCCTGCACAAGAACGGCTATTCGCCATTTTGCCGTTCCGAGACACCGGTGTGGTCGATGCCATCTCGGCGTTGAGGCGGGTGGACAAGGTAGTCCTGGCGCCCTGGTGGGTGGAACGTTATCCCGATGGAGTGGAGTATGCGGTTGAGAAGATGAATGAGAAGGGTGTAGAGCTGAGGTTCGAAGAGCCCGACCGTGGGTTCTTCTTGGCCGTGTAGCTTAGGGCGAAGCAGGAGGGGAAGCAAGACGGTCGGGGTCCTGAAGAATAGCGGATCAGAAGTGTTGGAGTTGTAAGCAACTGTTGATGAGCAACAGAATCGATCAAAGTCGGCGCCGAATCGACTTGCAGCGAACCTCGGCGCTCGGCACTCTGCTCTCGATCCTCCAGGCGAGTGAGCGAGGGATAGGGATAGATCTTGATGATGACAGCACAGTACACTTAGCTACCACTAAGCGCTCTAAGCCGCTACAACCAATTCCCTGCCTCCCTCGGGCGGGCTCACACTCGCCGAGACCGTCCTGAACGAATCCTGCTTCGGCGTGCCCTCCAACCTCGCCAGCTGCTCCGCGTTGCTCAGTCGACGAGGATCATCAGGTGCGAAGGGGAAGGTCTCGCCGCCGGGACCTCGCATTCCTCCAAGCTTGCGGTAGAGGATCGAGAGGACTCGTTGCCGAGCGGCGTGAGTCTTGCGCGAAGGGCGGGCGACTGGGCGTGATGGAGGCGAGGCTGGTGGTGGGGCGATGAGCGATGAGGAAGTGATGGTGGTTGGAGTTCGAGAGGAGGGCGTGGGGTCGACGTGAGTGGTGGCCTTGGTCGCCGCTGGAGCAGCGGGACCGAGAGGCGAGGGGTCGGGAGCGGTCGAGTTGGGAGCAAGGATTTGAGGCGTGACCTTGCGGCGTTTGTGACGAGGTTCTTTGAATGAAGGGGGAGGGGAGCGACCTTGGAAGGCGGGCGATGGGAGAAGGGGAGTCGAGGTGGGAGGAGCGAGTGGATGCGAGCGATCCGCCTTGCTCGTGGTTGGCGGGGCTTGCGACTGCGAGTCGCCGTAGGAAAGCAGCCGGCTCATCTTCTCCTCCGAGAGGGGTTGAAAACGAGAAGCGGAGGAAGAGCTCGTCCCTCTGGTCCTCTCCTCGACTGGCTTCGGCCGACGCTGCTCTTGCTGCTCCTCGACGATTGGCTGCACCTCCTCGACCTCGGCGCTCGACGTCCCGACCACTTCCGGCGGTAATGATGGCTGCTGGACCGGGCTATGCGCTTTCCTCGGCGACAGCGGCGGCAGCTCCTCGTCGCTCTTCAGCCGCGACCACTTCTCGACCAGCTCGGTGATGTCCTCTCCTCCCTCCACGTTGAGCCRTTTCGTGTCGAGTTGGTGGTTGACGAAGGAAGCGAGATGGTCGGGTAGGTCGTCAGGGGAAGAGTCGACTTGAGTTCGGCGTGGCCTGCGCCGAGTAGCGACGACGTGATCTCGATGCTCGCGAGCCTCCCTCGAGAGCTGCTCGACGCCTCCTGGGGCGAGGTGGTCGGCAAAGAGATTTGGCATGGCGAGGTAGTCGCGGCAGGGGTTTGCCCAGCTGTCGATGATGGTGAGAGGGTAGAGCGTGCGCGGCTTGAAGAGGCCGACGAAGCGTTGAAGTTCGGGGAGGGTCGAGTGGCGGGCGAGGGGCACGATCTGCGTGAGCGAGGCAAGTCAGCCTGCGGTCGAGGGTTGGGCAAGCGAAGAAGAAGACTCACGAGGTAGTTGGGTCGCTTCGAAGCCTCGTCGACCGAAGACTCGCAGCTGTCGGCGCCTTCCCGCTCCTCCCTCGCCTTGGCCAACTCGAGCGTCTCCTCCAGCCTCGTCCTGTACTGATCCCACTTCCACTTCGGCATCTCGGTCGGGTTAACGTAGACGATATCGTCCACCGCAGCCGCTCCTTCCACCTCGGCTTGAGCTGCTCGACGCCCAGGCTGCTTGAGCTGCTTGGGACCCTCGAGCAGCGGCAGATACTCCGCATCCCACTCGTAGCATCCTTGCCCATCTCCCCAGCACTGATCGCACTTCCATCGGCGTTCGCAGGCGTGGAAGCGGTGAGGTGTCGAGGTGGAGGTCGTGCCGAGAGAAGCGAGGAGAGGGTCGAAGGGCGGGGTGCTGGGGTCGGTAGGGGAGTAGGCCTTCATTTTGTAGCGGTCGAGGTGGATCTGCAGGTTGCCGAGGTTAGTTGTGGGGACTTGGGCGGACTCGGCAGAACAGCGAAGCGACGAACGGGTTCGCCGAACGCTCGGTAGACGCCCTTGAGCATCTCCTGTAGCGGAGAGGCGAGGCGTCAGCTTTCGATTAGGATAAGAGAAACCTCTCAAGCAGCTCAACGTACCTCGTAGCCCCACGTCCAAGCGTTGAGGAAGAACTTGGTCTGAGGGGGGTACTCGCTGAKGAAGCGAACGAGCGAGTGGACGGCTTCCTCCTGTAGGCAAGGGTGATGTGAAGGTCAGAAAAGGCGCCTAGAGAGCACACAAGCGCCCACTGCGCACCTTTGAGACCAACTCCTCGTCGACGAGCACGCACGAGGTGTCGAGGTAGATGTTGTCGAGGCAGGGAAGCGATGGACTCGTCGCCTTGCCCTTGCCCTTGACGTCCTTGCTAGAAGAAGCGACGGGAGCATCGTCCCATGCCAGGTACTTGGACAGCGCGGAATGGCGCTTGAGGGAGGCGATCCACCAGTCCTCGGCGCGAATGTCGCCCGTGACGATGACTGCTCCCTCGACACCGTCGACCAGGCCTTCGACGAGGAACCTGTTGTCGCGGAATAAATCGTGAGCACACGCCTCGCGGCGGGAACCAACGCCTCAACTCACATGCAAGCGCCGGGGCAGTGGTTGGCGTCGATGGCCGTGACGAGCACCGAAGCGTTGTTGGGCCCTTCGATGCGTTGAGGCGTGTCGAGAGGGATCTCGCGCTAGAGATTAAGACATAAGACATCAGCGAAAGTCGCAACGCCCAGTGTGGGGGGGACTCACCACCAAGTCCATCGCCGAGCCGCCCTTCCCTTTCGAGCTACGCTTGCGGAGGTTGGCAAATTTGAGGACCTTGCGCGCGTGTGGGAACTCCTCTTGTCGAACTCGCTCGCCTGCTTCCATCGTGTTGAGGAGGAGGTGCTTGGTGACGGCGGTGGTGTAGATTCGGCCTTGGAAGTTGGGCGAGTCGAGTCCTGCGAGACGATGAAGGGGGTCAGCTGGGCGGGCTGGACTGTGATCCGGCGAATAGCTCACCTTGAATATGATCGGTATGCGCATGGGTAAGAAGATGCACGAAAGGCGCCTTGCCCGTGTAGGGATTGAGCCTGCCCGGCTCGGCGCCGCCGTTGAAAGCATCGACTCGGATCCATGGGAACTCTTTGACTGTGGGAACAGGTGTGTGAGCTCGCCGTTACTCTGTTAACGAGATCGCACATACTGTAGCCGTGATGCGTCGACATGCTGTACTCCAAAGGCGAACCTGACCAGCGGACGCGCTTCGGCGCGGGAGAAGGGGAGGCTGAGAAGGGCCAATGCGGGATGTAAGAGCGAGCAGGGAAGTGTAGGGTGATACTGGCGATTAGTTGATGCTGATGGTAGGTGGTTCTTCGGAGCAAAGGCAGTAGAACGGCGAGGCGGCTGAGAGGGAGACCGCTTGTTTGAGGTGAGCTCTACAAGCGAGTAGGTCGACGAGAAAGAGCGAGCAGGAGCAGCAGCTACTCTGCTACAGCACAGATCGCCCTGCAGAAAGTCGAAGAGGAGAACTCTAGGTGATGGCGGGAAGGAGAAGAGACTCGAGAGCGAATCGCGACAACAGGTTGACTTCCAACGTCTCGCTCAATTCTGCACTCGACTCGATTCTACAGCACTGCAGGACATTTTGGAAGCTTTCAAGAATGCTCAGCTACTCCCTCGCCTCCACACACGCCCTCTCCGCCCTTCGCCTCAGCGCCGCGCACTGGGCCCCGAAGCTGGCACTGAACAGCAGCCTACGGCGAGCAGGTGCAAGGACGCCTACCTAAGAATCGCTGGGATCTGTCCTTGACCGCCAGTGTTAGCCCACCTCGAAAGGAGCATCCAACGCCGAGCTTCCTCCGGCGCCCCATCTCTCGCTGCCGATCCACCCCTTCAACTCCAGCGCCAAGATGACCTATCACTAAGAATAAACGCGCATGTAGCCTCTTCAGTGCTGCTCTGTGGATCGACCGAGTGATGGAAGCTCCACGAGCACCGGGAGTGCCCAGGCTCAGCCAGTCCACTGGTTCTCGGCGCCTGTCTCCCCCTCCACCGCCAGCGCCGTCTCTCTCCTTCCGTCTCTACATTACACTCGCCTAGAGCAGGATGCACTTTCAACTAGTGCTTCTCCCCATCCAGCTGCTCCTCCTGCTCGCTCAGCCGGCGCTTGCGGCCACGAGCAGCTTTCGTGGAACGATGTCGGTCACCATCAAGCAGGTGCAGGGCACGAGCTGTACTGGGGTGAGTGGCTCACGGTATCTGCGCTTGACGTCTTCTTGGCGATTCGCTTGACGTCCTTGTAGCTGACCGCTGTCCCCTCTTTCGCAGAACAAGCAGCTGCAATGGTCGAACCTTCCTGCGAACCTGCAGGTGGGCCCTGCCTCGGGAAGGACTCGCCTCGCTTTCGGTACCAACAACGTCGTCAACCCGCCTAGCGTGGGCTTCGTGAGCGCTTCCCGCCCGTCACGAAGCTAGATCTGACGGCTGACCTTTCCTCGCCGAGCAGATCTCTGGCACACAATACAATCGCTTCGGAACGACTCTCTTCATCGACTATTGGACTATGAAGTATGCGTGGGCCGGAACGGGAACCGGTCGTGAGTATTGACTCTCAGCGTGGGGGCGGAGTGAGAACCTCGGCGATGCTGACTGTCCCTGTCGCCTTTCCCCTTCGCGCCACAGGCTACATCTCGGTCAGCGGCGTAAGCGCTATAGGAATGCTGAGGATGTCAAAGATGAAACCAGCTGACCTGCTCGCCGCCTGCAGACGCTCACCAACGCCAACGGGTATCAAACGGCGACCACCACCAACTCGTTCGTCGTCAACGAGCCCGTCGTTCCCACCATGTGCTACTTCACCCTGTAAGTCGCGAACTGAACTCGTCCGACATTACTACAGATGCTAACTCGCCTCCGTCGACTACAGGAATGCATTCGGCGCGATGCTCAACGGCGCGAAGATGGCTGGAGCCTTCTCTCGCACTCAGACTCGCATGCAGGTGTCTTCATACGGCCGAACTAACAATGGTGAGGGCTGATGCCGACCGCTGCTGCTGGCTCGTAACTCACCTCACTCCCTCTTTCGCAGGCAACGTCTACCTCCTCGACGCCGTCTTCTTCGGCAACCTCGCCAGCGGGCCGACCATCTTTGCAGCGGGCGCCAATACCTCGTCTACCGCCTCGGACGACCTTTCCACCGCTTTCCCTGACTTTGACTTCTCGGAGATGGGCGACGCCAGCCTCGGCAACCTCACCCTCCCCGCCGAGACGCCGGCCGAGCTCGCTCAGTCTCCGACTTCGGCGGCTGTCAAAAATGGGCCATGGATCTCGAACTTGAGTGCACTATTGGTGGTGGTGCTGGCGATGCTGGTCATGTAGGGTGGCAGGATCTCGGCAATTCACACTTGCCCTCCTCTCTTTGTCCCGTTCCCTCGGACTGTGGGGCGAGTGCATGAGGAGGAAATCTGCTTCTCTTCCTCCTTCTTTCGCCCGCTCAGTCGTTATCCCTTTGCGCTCGGCTGCCGACTCTCAGCTGCTCAGCTTTCCTCCGAGCCTCGCGTTCGCCTCCCGCCTCCGGCCTTCCCCCCCTCTCCTCTTCCCTGCCATGTCCCGTTTTCCAATCCCGCCTGCGCTCACCAGCAGATACTGGAGTGAAGCCGAGGCTAGAGAGCAGATCAACTATCTGCGCCGGCTCTACATGAATCAGAAGCTGGACCCCTCGCAGCTCAACCACCTCGAAGCTGTTGTCAAGGATGGTATTGGGCAGGTTGGGAGCATCTTCTGGATGTATAGCGCTTCGGACCCTCAGCGCTGTCACAACGGAATCAGTGCGTTGATTTCCAGAGTTGAAGCCGCGATCAATCAAATGAGCGCCATCGCCGAGCACCGAGGTGCTTTGTCTGCTTTGTGCTGATCCCTGCTGATTTGCAGGCCCTTGATTTGTATCACAGTAAGCAGTAGCTCCTCTGGCGACGAGCACCCGCTGACCTTTCGACCAAGTGCAGCCCAGCGCCCGTCTCCTCCCTCGACCTCGATCGTCCCTCAGGCCAGGAGCCGCCGAAAACCCCGCTCGGTGTCGCCACCCGAATTGGCGGCTACCAACCCAGCAGAGATGCATTCTCTGGTGGAGATGGGACAGCTTCGAGCGCTGTACGCTGGCCACGGTCTTGACGACGTCCAGCGGAACAAACTCAGGGCCAAGATTCGGGAGGGCCAAGCTGCCATCAGCAAGCTCTACAACGATCCATCTGGAGACCCTACCTCTCGAGAGACTCAACAGAGAGTCGGCAAGATGATTGCACAGGTGCAGAATATTGTTATGAGGGTGAGCGCCGAGCGCCGAGCTCAAAGAATGGAAGCTACTCAGAGCTGACAATCCCGTTCAAAGGCTGTGAAAATGCAAGACAGTAGGATGTACTACCTCTCACTCTCGACGTCTCCTGACTTGTCACAGAGCATCTTGCACAGAGGACCGCGACGAGCGCCGGACCTTCAGCGCCGCCTCCCGCCGAAGTTTCGTCCCCGGCTCGGTCCCCCGACAGCAAGCGCAGGGAGGAGCTTCTTCAAGAGCATGACCGAATCAATCGTACCATGGCCGACTACGAGGGTCGCCGGGATGAAGCCGCCGTACCGCGCATCCTCGCCGACGCCAAGATGAACAGGCGCAAGATGGAGGACTGGCCGCTCTCTAGGCTTGCTCCCTTCATTGCTCATCTTGAATCACACGCACAGGTATGCTTCTACCGTTCCCTGTCTTCTCGAGCGGCGCAGGCTACATCTTGGGCGTCGCGAGATCCGAGACGTTCGGACTCGGAGTCGGACTCGGAGCCGAGATCAATGATACACCACGTCGCCCAAGCTGATCTCCCTTCAATGTACTTTGCCACCGTTGCTCTCCTGCTGCAGGCCCGTACCCAGCAGATTCAAGACCCCCACCTGCAGCTCCACAGCCTCGGTCACGGCGGCCCCGACAGCCATGCCTCTTATTGTACCTCCCGCCAGGCAGCTCGCTACTCGCGCTGCTGACGCTCTTTATTAGTGAGATTGGTAGATTCAACTTGGAATGACGGTTCGAGAGGTGTAATCGAGGGGGGCGCAAAGGACTTAGAGCTCAGAGCTTAGGCGGCGGTTCGGCGCTCGGCGAAGATTCGGAGCTCGAAGCACGCAAGGACACGAGCTTGGAGCTCAAAATCAGAGCTCGAGAGCGACTATAAGAGTCGCTGTACCTTCTCAAGCCGCTCGCAACGTCTCCCCAGAGGCGGCTCGGCGCGCAAGGATGACTTCGGCGCTGACGATGAGCGAGCTGACGCCGCTTCATTTGCGCTGGTGTGCACCTCGCGTTTGGTTCAGCTCACTTGACAGTAACTCGAGCTTCTTGGGAGTGCATGGCGTCCAGGAGCGAAGCAGCTCGAGGGAGCTTGCTTGTGGATGCACTCTGCAGGTGACTTGCTCGACGCCCACATAGCAGCAAGCAGGAGTATCACTCTGCTACAAAGCCGATTGCTCTACAAGCTTCTACAAGTCGAAGAGAGGAGAGTCGAGGCGACGGCGGAGGGAGCTAGAACAGGTTGACCTCCAACGTCTCGCTCAGTTCTGCACTCGACTCGCTTCTACAGCACTGCGGCGCGTTCAGGAAGCTCATAAGCTGCCTCTCACTATTACTGGACTCGCCCGCCCGCCTCCCGACCGCTCTCGCTCTTCGCAGCTTTGCATCTTTCTTAGCTCGTTTGACCAGCAGCAGCGTCTGTAAAAGGCGTCGCGGGGCTACTTATCGTTCTGCATTGTCTATAGCGGCTTCTAGACATCTCCGTGTGAGTTCGGGAGCCGAATCGACGTGCTGAGTCGCCGAACGCTCACTCTCAGCTTCTCCTCTGCAGTTCATCAAGCTCTTCCAGCCTCGCCATACATCGCACGACCTTATCATTCCCGTCTCAGCATGCCATCTCAGAGCACACTACCTTCGGTCCTCCTTCCGTCGCTCCACCCGGCTCCTCCCTCCTCGACCCTTCTTCCCCTCCTCGGCCTTCTTGTCGACGTCTACACACCCGCCAACGTCGTCATTGATCTCACAACACCCACACCAGATGCCGAGACTGTGCGGGGTCCCGAACACGACGATTATGAGGCAGCGCACGTCCGAGGATGGCTCGGTCGGGTCGTCTCGCTCGGTTCGCGAGAGCTGGCGATGGGAGGAGACGAAGAATGGGAGAGCATAGTGGATGTTGCAGCTGGAGTACTGGCTGATATCTCAGGTCACTGTGGTACGCCCTTTCTCGTCTTTTCGGTGGTTGACGGAGGCTGACAGCCTTCCCTTTAGCCGCTGGAGCTAGCACCAGGACGTTCCTCCTGCCCTCACCTTCTCCACCGCCACATCTCCCCATCTCCCCTCTTCCACTGAACTCTTTCCATCAGCCCACCGCCCCATCAATCAGCACGGCTAGGCACCTCCCCCTCACCATTCGCGATACGACTCTCCTCGCTTCCTCCACCGGCTTTCGAACTTGGGGGTCAGCACCATTACTCTCACGTCTCATCGCTACACGGCCGCACGACTTCGTTGCCGACTCACCGACCCCTCTGCGCATCGTCGAGCTCGGCAGCGGCACCGGACTCGTCGGCCTCACTACAGCAGCAGCACTCGCAAGAATCGGCCAAGCAGCCACCATCGACCTCACCGACTTTGAGGAGCATGTGCTGGACAACCTGGCGCATAACGTCGCTTTGAACGCCGAAACCCTCGGCTCAACGGCCGTCGCCGTGGAGCGACTAGACTGGACAGACTTTTACGAGGGTCGCCTGAGTCGCAGCTCTGGTCGGGAGTACGATTACATCGTTGGGGCCGACCTCGTCTACGAACCTCAACATCTCGACTGGCTCCACGCTACCGTCTCGGCGCTCCTTCGCTTCCCCTCGGCGGACTCACCCGCACCGACATTTCATCTTGTACTTCCCCTTCGCTCAACACACGCCAAGGAGCACGACGGCTTCGATGCGGCGTTCTCGGTCGAGGGCGACGGCTTGGATGGAAGGGACAGGCTCAACGCCGAGGGGAGGAAGTGGAGGTTGACGACGCTCGAGCGGTCGGATGCTACGGGAGAGGATGGGTTTGGTGGTGCAAGGGAACGCGCCGCGGAGGGAAAGGTCACACGATACTGGGTGTATCGTATTGGGTGGACGAGGGTGGAGTAGCTGGAGCCGAGGTGGAAACGCAGCTGCTCGGTCGAGAACACGAGCGACTGCAAAGCGAGGCATTTACTTTGGTCAGCAGAGCAAGCATTAGCTTGATTCCTTCGGCCAGTCTTGAGCTGCTCGTGTCTGCATCTCTTCGCTGGAAACGCGCGCCAGTGGAAGGCCCTTTCGGTGCCGGTTCCGCTGTCCCCTGTGCTCCGGCGCCCGCTCGAGATGCGCCTCTCGCTCCAACTGGTCACACGACCGGCTGCAACTTTGTAAGAAGGTCGTTTTTTTTTTCGCTCTCTTTCTCCCGCACGTCGACGCTCGCCCTTCATCGCCGAAGCAATGCAGCTACCGCCGAGGATCTGGGATCCTCTCATCCACGCCTACAGCAACCGTCTAACAAACGATGAATACCCCTCCTCCTCCGACGACGACTCTTCCTCCTCCGACGACGAGGACGGTAACCACCCGAGGAAGAGCCGCCCGAGGGGCCGTCCGGAGTTGTACTCGTACGATCGACTGACTCGCATCTGTCGCAAGGAGAAGAAGCGATTCTCGAAGAAGAGGATGCCGGGAGCTGGCGGGAGGGCGGGGAGGGATGAGCTGGGAGATTGACCAGGTGACTCGGCAGCTGTACCGGCTGTACGAGATCTACCCAGGGGGGAGTCCGACTGTCTACGCGCAGGCCAAGATTTACATGGCGGAAGGGCATGCTCGGATCAACGAGCGGATCCAGTTGAGTAAGTGTCTGCATTCTCGGCGATCTCGGCGCTGGTGCTCACGCCCTTCATAGTTGATGCATCCGCGCAGCTGCCGGTAGAAGGAAAGCAGCTCATCAGGAGTACACCGGGCATCAGCAACGAGGAGCAATCGGAGCTGCTTGGCAAGCTTCGTCACTCGACCGAGGAGATTTACGCCGAGATTATGCTCAAGCACCTCATGCAAGAGGTGGAAGCGCTCAAGATGATGGTCGTCGTGAGTAGTGACGTCTTCAACGACACTAAAAGTGTGAGCTGACCGATCGTATCCCGCCAGAACCTCCGCAAGAGGCAGCAAAGGAGGCAGGCCTTTGTGAGCGCCGAGATTCGTTCCCGCTCTTCCTACACGCAAGCTAACACGCTCGACTTCGCAGGCCAAGAGCCCCGTACACGGAGTAGTAGGACATGGCCTCTCCCCTTCCTGGCTCCTGTAGCTGACCCACTCTCTGCGCCAGGCCAAGACCGTTACCAACCTCTTCCACGAGCTCGGAAAGAACGACCGACACGAGGTTCCTCTCACCTCCTGCAGAGACGGAGAGTCGTTAGCTTGGATCACCAGTCGTCAAGCTGCTCGATATGCTTAGTAGTAGAGGTGCAACGGCGAGGGGAAGGGGCTCGGTGATTCGGCGATGGGTGGGGAGAGCGGGACAGCGGGAGTCGCAGGGCGCCTTCTCGAGCAGAACATCAGTACTAGTTCCGTAATATCCCTGCGCTACGGCGTGAGTATCCGCCCTCGGCAATGTTGAAGCGACAGCGAAGCCTGCGAGCAGCAAAAACCGGCGCTGAGTTCGTTCTCCTTTTCTCGCTCTAGGACTCGGTCCTCTCGTTACTCTACCCTCACTACTACTGCACAGCACAAGCGCGATTGCAAGCAAAGCAGTCAACCAGCAAAGCAACGTCCAGCTCGCTCCCCCTCCTCAATCCAGCTCAATAGTCGCCACTCCCCCGGTCTCTCCCAACTCCTTATACTCTACACCCTCGCCCTCCTTCTTTCCCTTCTTCTTCTCCCCACCCTCCTCCAACTCAGCCTCATCAGCGCTCCTCTTCTTGCCGACGACATCTCCCTCAGCAGCGGCGGCGCCGATTTGGAGGTCATCGTCCGAGTCTTCGGCGGCATTGGGGTCGACGGCGGGTGGTGGAGGGGCTTTTGTAGGGATGGGGGAAGGGACGGGGGAGGTGAGGAGGTAGGAGGCGTGGGCGTCGGCGGGGAGGGGAGCGCTGCGAGGTGAAGGATGCGCGCAAGGAGGGGACGGGGAAGAAGCAAGTCAGCTCTAGGAACGAGAAGAGCAAGGGAGAGAGCCAAGCTTACCCAATAGAGATCTCAATAGGGTAGTGATCATCATCATCCACCACGGTCGCGAACGTCCCCTCGGTGAATCCCAACTCCCTCATCGTCTTGCACTCATTATCCTCAAAGTCCTCCGTCTCCCACAGCAGCCTACTCCCCAAGCTAACCGTCACATGATCATCGAACCCGACCTCCTTGACCACCACCAGCTTAACAAACTCGCCCAACGTCACGTCCTCCTTGAGCTTGATCGGGAGGTAAACGACCCTACAGACCGAGCAATGAGGATTGGGGGGCGCCAGCGACGAACTGTTGAAGACTTTTTGGTTCTTGCGGCCGAGGAAGACGAATTTGGCGAGAGGCCACGAGGTCGTGCGGAGGAGGTGGAGCGATTGGTGCACGAGGACGCCGGCGATGATGGCGTTGGTGGTGGCGATGGCGGGGATGATGTTGCCGGCGTACTCTGTTCGATGGAGATTTGAGGGAGAGTGAAGGTGGAGATGACGAGCCAACGAAGGGTAGTTGGGAGACGGGCGAGGAGAGGGGAAGGGAAAGAGGAAGAGGAAGAGCAGGGGAGGAGCAGTCAGCGATTGTCTGGGCGCACATTCTCATCAGACTTCGACTCACCCTTGACCTGGAACCTCGTCTGACTCTCAATATCGAAAGCGCTAGCCCTCAAGTTGGCGGCGGCGACGACAAAGTCGAGAGTATCGTCGTCATCCTTGTCGAACGAGAGGGGGGAGGAAGGGTCGATGCGCTTGGACAGGCGGTCGACGCTGTGTTCGGTGAAAAGGCGAGCAAGCGGGTCAGCGACGACTCGTTGACACTCGCCGAGCCGCTCGAGAAGTTTGGCGCCCAGCAGGTTTAAGGAGGGAACGCTCACCTCGACAAGAACAACTCGAACGAATCCTCCAAGCTCAGCTTCCTCTGATCCTTAATGCCCTCGGCGTTCTCTGCGTCGCCGTTGACCCCGGGCTGCTGGAGGACCGAAGTCTCGAGCTGCTCGAAAGAGAGAGGGTGAGGAGGCTTGCGGTGGCGCCACATGTCCTCCATCTTCAGGAGACGGTGGATGTCGGTGGTGTAGACCTGTTGCGGCGCGGTGAGAGGAGTGAGAGAGGGAAGGAAGGAGGGATGGAGGCGAGACGGGCATGTTAGCTACCATCTCGTCACGTCGAGAGCACAGGGGAAGGATCTCACCTTATCGAACACCCTCTTCGCCGCACCCACCTGCACCAAAGTCTCCCTCAGCTCCTTGATCGCTGCCGCCTCCTTGCGCAGCTCCTTGATCTCATCGGCGTTCTCTCCCGCCTTCTCAGCATCGTTGAGCTCCTGCTCCTCGGCGTCGTCGTCAGTGCCGAAGAGTTGGCTGTTGCGCGAGGGCGAAGGATCAGGAGCGGCAGGGCGGGAGGGTCAGTTCAGCTCGGTGCTCCGCTGTCGGGAGGAGGAAGACGACTGACGGGAACAAATAGCTCTTAGCCCACGCGATACAATGATGCGCCGTCGACGGCGTACTCCTAATCGTGCACACCGCAAACGTCTTGGGCACGGGCTTCTCCTCGCAATCGTAGCAGGCCGTAACGTCCTTCTTGATGGGCTGGACTTGGCCGTTGTAGCCCGAGGTACCGGATTCAACGAGAGGGATGGAGGCGGCGAGACACATTTTGTTGACGTGGCGGCGGGCGTCTGTGGGTGAGGCAAGGGAGAGTGAGCGAGCGAGCGCCGAGCAGCAGGGGAGGAAGGACGGACCCAGGTTGTCCAGAGCGTTGAGGACAAAGTCGAAGGACTTGAAGTAGTCGACCGAGAATTCGGCGTCCTGTACGAGAGCTCATCAACTCCTGCACTGCTTGAAACGAAGCGAGCTCGACAGCCACAGCCGAGAAACTGACCTTGATGTTACGGTGAAGGGCCGTAATGTTGATGTGAGGGTTGAATTTGAGCGCAGTCTCACGGGCGACCTATTCGTGTACAGCAAGGTCAGCTACGGGCAGCTCAGCAACAGCGAAGGGAGAGCAAGAGACGCACGACTGCCTTGGGCCTCTTGACATGCTGCTTCTGGAACAGGAATTGACGGTTGAGGTTGGACAAGTCGATGGTGTCCAAGTCGAGCACTTCGATGGAACCGGTGGAAGAGCCGCCGAAGCCAGTCATGACTGAGAGCAGCAGAGAGCGAGCGCGTAAGGCGGAGGAGCTTTAGCACGCGTCACTGTAATGTTGTAGTAACGAGAGAGAGCTCACCCATGTTCTTGATGAGCTCGCATCCGATTCCTCCAGCTCTGTAGGTCGGTACAAAGGCGCGTTAGCGAGCAATGAGAGGCGCGTCGAGCTGAGCTGAGCTGTAGGACTGACCCTACGACGAGTACACGCGAGTTCTGTACCTTGTTGAACAGTTCCTCCCCTAAGATAGCTTTAGAGCAAGCGTAACGGTTGCTGGGAACAGACATTGGCTACAGAAACGAGCTCTTGAGCAGTGAAGCGTCGAAGCGAGAGATGCGAATTCGAGGTTAGCTTCTTACCACATTCATCTCGCTTCAGTCTGCGAGTGTTTGAATCAGCTACAGAACCCGCTCTACCAGCTACACAACAAGATGGCTACCGACGATGTGCTCCCTCCGCCCGTACAGGACGCTCTCCCCCTCAACGAGGCCATCGTAGCAGCTCCTTCTACCAGCAGCGCAAGGCCAGACGCTCATACTCAACGTTACGATCGTCAGCTCAGGTAAGAGCTCTCCTGCTCTCGCTTTATACTGTTCTACAGCTGACACTTTCGCCCGCCTTGACCGCGTCTCTCCCTCGCCTTACGCTACCAACAGGCTCTGGGCTAGTTCTGGTCAGTCGGCTCTCGAGAACGCCAACATCCTCGTAATCAACGGATCAGCCACCGGCTCGAGCACTCTCAAGAACCTCGTCCTCCCCGGTAAGCAGCAGCTGCTCGGGCATGCTTACGGCGCTTGACCGCTCACCTTTCCGCTCTGCCGGGGCTGCACGACCACAGGAATCGGCAAGTTTACCATCCTGGACCCTGCTCCCGTCGAGGGCTCCGATATCGGCAACAACTTCTTCCTCGAACCGACTTCGCTGGGCAAGCCTCGCGCCGAGGAGGTCGTCAAGTACCTTTTGGAGCTCAACTCGGACGTCAAGGGGGAGGCTATCGTCCAGGTCTGTCTCTCTGCTCCTCTTACCCTCCCTCACCTTCGCACGTAGGCGCAAGCTAACCTCGGCTCTACCTCTTCGGCGATCCCACAGGACCTCTCCACCGTCCTCTCGACCTCGCCCGACCAACTCGCCTCCTACTCGCTCATCATCACCGTCAACGTAGACCCTACTCACCTCCTCCCCCTCTCCGACATCGCCTGGAACAACCAAATCCCCTTCCTCAAGGTCCGCACCGTCGGCTTCTATGGCTCCCTTCGCGTGCAGGTCAACGAGATTGCCAGTCAGTTGCACCTCTCCCCCTACTTCCCTTCATTCTTTTCCCCTCCTCGCTGTAGCTGCCCTGCTTTTCAGAGCTGACCCCTTCGTGCCGAACAGTCGTCGAAACCCACCCCGAGTCTCTCATCGACCTGCGCGTGCACTCGCCCTTCCCCGCTCTCATCGAGTACGCCAACAAGTTCGATTACAGCACCATGAACTCGCAGGAGCATGGTCATGTTCCCGCCGTCGTCATTCTCGTCAAGGCGTTGGAGGAGTGGAGGGCGGTTGTGAGTTTTGGGTCGCGGGCTCGGCGGGGGATGATGAAGCGGTGGAGCTGACTTTGCCCATTCCTTCTTCTCTCCTCTCCTCTCATCCTCATTCTTTTTCTCGATCTCGACCTCACCTTTGACTACTCGACCACAGCACGAAGGCAAAGGCCCCTCGACCACCGCCGAGCGCAAGGAGTTCTCAGCCGCCGTGCTCAAGCAGAAGCGCAACAGCGATGAGGAGAACTTTGATGAGGCGGTTACCTACTTTAGGAGGGCGGGAACGAAGCACGGTGTGAGTGTTGGCTCTTCCGTTCACTGCTCGGCGATGAGCGGATCGGAGAACTGACTCGCTTCCCCTTGCGCTCGAGCAGATCCCCTCGGAGATTCAGGCGCTGTTCGACGATCCCGCGTGCCAGAACATCTCGGCTGCTGTTCGTAGCTCGTTTCTCCCCTTCTCGTCGTCTCATCGCTTATCCTCTTCCTCCACACTCTCCCGTCACGCCGCCCGCCTCCTCCCCCACAGTCACCCAACTTTTGGCTCCTACTCCACGCCGTCCATCTCTTCACCCTCCACCCCTCCAACCCCACGCACCTCCTCCCCCTCTCCGGCGCCCTGCCCGACATGAAAGCCGACACCACCGGCTACGTCGGTCTGCAATCCCTCTACAAGGCCAAGGCGAAGGAAGATTTGAAGCTCGTTCGTGAGATCCTTGGGGATGTGTTGAGCAAGGTGGGAGTGAGTGGGGAGAGGATCACGGACGAGGAGGTGGAGACTTTTGTGAAGCACTCGGCGTTCTTGAGGGTGGTGAGGGGGAGGAGTTTGAGGATGGAGGAGGAGGAGAGTTTGGTCAAGGGGAACCTCGGTACGGTGTCGCATCTTCTTTCTCCTCCCGCTCGCGCTCGCTGACCTGTAGCTCGCCGAGCAGACACCCTCCGCATGACCTTCCAATCCCTCGACCCCACGGACGACTCGCTCGCCCTCTACCTCGGTTCGCTCAGCTCGGAGAAGTTCTTCCTCAAGCATGCGAGGTATCCGGGTGATTTGGATGCCGATACGGAGGGAACGAATGATGTTGAGGAGTTGAAGAGCGTTGCGTTGGAGGTGGTCAAGGCGTTGGGAGCTGAGGAGCTGGACGAGGAGCTGGAGAAGGTGTTGAAGGAGATGTGAGTTGCCGAGTTTTGGGCGAGATGAGATGGTGTTGATGAGTCGCTGACCTTTCGCTCACTTCCTCTTTCGCTCCACGCTCTCAACTCCTCCTTCTCTCCCACCCTCTCCCTCGTCTCTCAACTCACTCATCTCCTCATCGACCCCTGCTCGCCCTCCTCACTCATCTTTCCCCTCGCCCATCTCGTCCTCCTCCCTCACCTCCAGCTGCCGCGCCGGCGCCTCCGACCTCCCCCAAATCGCCGCCCTAATGGGCGGTATCGTCGCTCAAGAAGTCATCAAGCTCGTGACGAAGCAGTACGTCCCCCTCGAGGGCACGATGCTCTTCAACGGCATCAAGTCGAGCACGAGGGTTTTGGTCGCTTGATGGAGGCGAGGTGGAGAAGAGCATGAGTAGTAGGATACCCCCAGTCGTCGTCGTCGTTCTGCAACAGGTCTGAGAAGTACCCCCCATCTCACGCTCGTTCGCTTCGAGAGGGAGACGAGAGCCGAGCTATCGCCGAACTTCGCAAGACGACTCGTCGCCTCGAGCTGCCCAACAATACGATCTCGAATTTGCTGCTATCCCTCCTACGCTACCAATAACCCCTAGAAGCTACTCTTGAAGACCCTGACCCTCTTGCTCCTCCTCAACGTCGGCACCGCGTCGTCCGAGGCGAAGGTGGCGGCGAGTCGTTCGGCCTGATCGTCGCGGGAGAAGACGTGGAAGGGCGCTTTGGCGAGGGAGCGAGCAGAAGACTTTGTCGCGCTCTTTTCGACGTAGACCAAAGTCAGTGTGAGTACGCGAGGGAGGAGACTGCGAACCCAAGCCGAGCACCAAAGCTCACATTGACAATCGTCAAGATGCGGCTGAGGGTTCGATCCCAATGAGCTAGGTTATCGTCGATGACCTTCTTCTTCTTTGTGGCGTCCATGCTCTTTGGAAATTTGAGCTGTTGAAGCTCCCACTTGCTCATGACTTGCGCCTGCTGCATCGCCGAGCCGTCCGGCTGGCACCACTCCTTCACCTTATCTTCCACCTTTTTGAACTGAGCCTTCGTCATCTTGTTCAGCCACATCCTGAGCTTCTCATCGTCGAGCCCGAGGTCCAGTCCTTCGTCGTGTGCGGTGAGAAGGCGCTCGAGGTCGAGGAGGTCCTTCATGGCTTTCTGCCCGCGGCGCTCGGAAGTGATGAGCTTGCCGAGGAAAATGAAGATGGGGCTGAAGATACGAATGGAGCCAATGGGGACCTTGGGGCGGAGGTGAACGGTTCGGACCACAGTGTAGTCGAATGGTCTTAATGGATCGTTCCGCCATTCTCGAGGCATGAGGTGGCGAAGCCTCGAGACTTTCCCGAGGTCCATTGGAGTGTCGTTCCCGTTCCGTCTGCGAGTGGTGGGGTCAACGGGCATTGCGAAACTGAGCGTGAGCTGCTTACCCTTCGGGCTCTCGCTTTCCCCACCAGTACGTTCGTTGGAAGTCGGGGTCGGAGGTGTTGGCGTAGGGGTCATCGATGCTGTAGAAACCTCCAGTGAAGGAAGCCTTGTCGGCCTGCAGACGAATGTCAGCTCACCATCGCGCGACTGAGGGCCGGGCCCGAAGGGCTCACCCTCGGGATGTCTGCCTTCGACAAGTCGGGGCCTGCGCCTTGGTGCTCGAGACCCGTGATGAGCTGCCAGAGATCTTGGTGACGTGCAAGACCAATGTCGATGTCTAGATCGTGTGGATCAAAGCGGGTCAGATAAATTCCAAAAGCTCTCAAGCTCGGCGCGAACTCATCTTGGTCAACCGCTCCCAGACTAGCTCGTTGACTTCTTTCGCTCCTCCGCGAGCCTCAACGTTGAATACAGCGTGAGCTCTGTACTCGTACTTCCCCAGCACTGCTGCAACTGCAATGCCGCCGATGGCTGCACAAGCCGGGTGTCCGCCCCGACGAGCGAGCGCCGGCTTGTCGGCGCTCATAAAGGCGACAGCGGCGCAGAGAGCGCGATCATGGGCAATCTGCTGCGGGTTTGGTCCGGTGCGCCCTTGTCGACGAGGTAGCATTACGAGCGACGAGCAGGAGGGAAAGAGAAGACAGAAACGAGTGAAAAGGAGGAAGGGCGCCGAGGACTTCCAAGGAGCTAAAGCGGGGCAGACAGCTCCGGAGTCCGATTTTCTCGTATAGCACACCTACTTATTGGCTGTATATCCATACGGGTGCTGCTCTCTCCTTCTTGTCGAGCAGCCAGAATCGAACGATTCGAACCCCCGATTTGCACCACTTGTCTACTCAAATATCATAGCAGGCGATTGAAACTCGAGCGTATATCCCTGCTCCTTCATCCTCTGCACCGCATAATCCACTCCCTCAGAGAAGCGCTCCAACAACCACGGCTCCAGGACGACTCGCTCCACTTGGCGAAGCTCCGAGATGGTTTCGACAGCGCCAGCGTTGCGGTCCTCCCAGAAGGCCCACAGCTGCTCCAGCGGCGATATAGACTTGTCTATACGAGTGTACTGTGATGTCGCCGAGTAGAGAATCATTCGAAGCTCGAGAGGCGGGAGTTCGGCGATGGGGAGACGAGTCGGGGCGAGGAGGGAAGTGGCAAAGGGATCGTCGGAGGAGATAATTGTTGAGTCGAGGCGATGTAGATGGATGCCAGTAGAGATGATCTGGTGGACGAAAGAGATGGGGACGCCTCTGTTGCCGTATCGGAGGCGAAGAGTACGGAGTTGCGCAGCCATCGCGGCGACGAATTGAAGGATGGCCGACCTTTTGATGGCGCTGTCCGGTCGAAAGTCGCCAGCAAACTGGACCGACAGCTCAGACACACTTGGAAAGCATGTACTGAACGCCTGGGGGTCTTGGGGGAGGGTGACGAAGCTGAGGCTGAGCTTTCGGATGGAGGGGAAGGTCGACGGCACCGTCGAGAAGACAACCCAGCGCAGGGTGAGACTGCAAACCGACGACGTCGCTGTAGCGCAGCTAATTAGGACTTCTGCTCCATGGCTTCCAGTCGCCGAACTCACCGAGAGCCACGTCCCAAGCAGACCACCACTCGTGTTCTCCGCCTAGCCGCAGCTCCCGAAGGCCAAGACATTGCTCCAGCATGTAGAGTACGAACTGGTGCTGCAATATCGTCGTCTCAATAACGGGATCCACGCCTAGCTCCAGCGTCCTGACCAAGGCGGCTCGCTCGGGACGACCTTCGAGCGTATGCCTGAGGGATTCCGCCAGTTTCGCTTGATCTTGGTCTTCGAGGGCGATGTTGGCGTAGAACAATGGGCGCGTGACCTCCTCCCATCCGCGGTTGACGAGAGCGAGAGAGCGGAAGAGCGTCTTGAGCTTAGCGATTCGGCGCCATCTTGTGTCGTCGGTGGTAGTAGCAGCGGCCAGCTCGATGATACGGCGGAGTAGCTCCACTGGTAGGTGCTCTGCTGGATCCATGGCGAGCTGAACGAGCGAGCGTAAGATGTGGGAGGAGAGAGAGCGACGCAAAAGTCGAAAGAGGCGGACCCAGCTCGTCCTTTCGAAGAGGGCTCGGGCGTTGAGAAACTGCGCGAGAGGAGGTGTTCGAGCTGTAGTCGAGTGGGGAGGTCGAGAAGCGAGCAATGTAGAAGTGATCTCGAGCGATGAGGTGAAGCACAGAGTAGCGTGAGGAGCAGAGGTGTGAAGCGAAAGAGAGGGAAGCTCGGCGCTCGGCGCTGGCTGCTTGGCCGCCGCGCTCGCTCTTGCCTCGCGCTAACAGCTCGAGTGACATTAGGCTGATACAAAGCATGAGCTTCAACCTTCTACTCCGTCCATCAGCTCGACCTGCACTATAAGCCAGTCTACCCTTGCGCTGGTCCGCTCGGCTGTGCTCCTCCCTCCCCTTCTCCCTCCCTCCACCTCATACCCTCACCCCATACCGCTTCGCCTGCAAGCTCGTCAGGTAGGCATCATGCCCACCTTCCGCTCGCTCCCCTCTGGTGAATAGTACATCGTTTCTATCGGCTTTAGCGAGCGACCAAGTGCGAGCGTGCCCCACGCCGAAAGGATCGGGCGCCTGCAAGCTCAGGCAGTGAGCTTCTCGTGCGGAGGGTACATCGGCTCAAAAACACACAAACACCGCAGCTTCCTGTTGAGACCGAGAGCGTGCATCAGCTTGTGCAGTTGGGAAAACGGAAGCTCGGCGATGAGCACAGACGAACATGACGGCGATTCCACTCCCTCTCGAGGCCCTGCATCAATCAGGTCAAGGTCAGCAGGTATACAATCCATTGTTCCCCCCTGCAGACGTACCTCAACAGCCTGCTGTCTCTCCCTCAACGCGGCCCTCAGCTTCGCCAAACTGGTCTCCTTCCGCACCAGCGTGGCATGAGCTTCCACCTTCGCTAGTCCCGCGGCTTTCCATTCCTGGTCGATGTTGGGCATTTCGTGGAAGAGCTGTACGGCGCGCGCGTGAAGGGACTCCCAGGTGATGACTGCGCGGAGGGAAATGGTCAGACTCGGCGCCGAGCTGGGAGGTCCGGGGGCCCGGAGGAAAGGCTTACGGATGTCGACGTGCTACATCACAGGAGGAGAGGCAGATCAGTCTCAGAACTGGCTCGTAGAATGAACAGCAGCGAAGCCTCCATCTTACCTCCTCCAACTCCGTTTCCACCTCTTTCAACCCCCTCACCACGGCAATGTCCCTCCCCGTGCATGGAAGAGTCGTGCGATACTCGGTCTCCAGCCATTCATGCGTTTGGCGCATCACTGCCTCCAACCCTGCATAGTCGCCATTGAGAGCAGGGTCCGTAGCCCACATGTGCCGAAAGCCGGCGAGCCGAGCGAGCGCTGCTTCGTGGGTGAAGGGCGCCATGCTGGTGGTGAGGGGAGAGCTGAGAGAGGAAAAGAAGCAGAGATGCGACACTGCATACGAGAAGCGCCACAGAGCAGAAGCCTTCCCTGCAGACCGCTCGACGTTTCAACCGATTGCCGGCGTCCACCGAGCAGGGGGTGGGCGGTGAGAAATGAAGCGGGACCAATGAGCGGTGAAGGCGAGCTGAGACTGTCCGGATATACACCCGGCCGCTACGACCTGTTTTGCAGCACTTGACGATTCGCCGAGTCGGGGTAGAGAGTAATCCATCGCCCAACTCAGCGCCGAGGAGAGGTCGCTCCTGGCCGGCTGGACGACCTCGAGGCGAGATCGAGCATCGAAGCAAACATCCTAGGTACGAAGCACATCCGTTCCAACGCTCCTACCTTCCTACATACGCCGGCCTACCCTCTCGCGCCCACCTCCCCTTCACGCGTACGCCCTTCCCCCTTCCTCCACCATCCACTGCTCCGCTCCTCTACTCCCAGCTTCTCCCCTCAGAAGTCGCCCAGCAGATCCTCAAACGCATCCTTCTTGGGCGGTGGCGCCGGCGCCTGATTCGGCAGTTGCGGCAGGGGAGGGCTCGTTCCCCATCCCTTTTGCTGAGTCGGTCCGCTAGCGGCGGACGAAGGCCTCGAGTTGGTACCGAGGCTGATGGCTCCTCCGCCGCCGCCGAGAGTGGGTGTGTTGGAGCCTGAGGCGGTGGATGAGCCCCAGGGGATGGAGTTGGAGTTCGGGGTGGAGGAGGAGGAGGAGGCGTAGGCGGGGTTGGAGAAGAACGAGCCGCTTGCGCTTGTTGCTGGTGCGGCGGGGCGAGAGGAGGAGTTGAAAGTTGGTGGTGCCGAGGTGTAGGAGCCGTTCGAGTTGGGCGCAGAGGAGAAGCTGTTGGGGTTGAGGTCGAAGAGGGACATGGGGTCTACTCGCGGCTGCTGCTGTGGTGGGGGATTGGGAGTAGGATGGGAAGGTCCTGCTCCGCCGAGGTCGAGAGAGGAGAGAGCCGAGAGGTCGTCCATTGGGTTTGAGGCGGTTGAGGGAGCAGCGACGGGAGCGACCTCGTCAAAGTCAAAGTCGATGAGACTGACTTGCTCGGCTGCCTTCTTGGCCTTGGAGGTCGATTCCTTGGTTTGGAAGCTGATGTATCATCATCGGAGGTCAGCGAACAACGTCTCGACGAGGCAGTAGGGAGCATGAACGAACGTAGGATCAATCTCGGCCGTCGCGGATCGGTCGCCTGCCTTGATCGACTCGTAGCGCTTGACAATGTTGTTGATCAGATCATTCATGAGTAGCAGACGGTCTGCGAGGGGGCCGAGGGAAGGTCAGCTCGGCGAAGACGACACGGCGCAGACAGGACTAACCCATCGCCTCGGGGTTGTTCTCTGCGCTCTCGGCGATCCACTTCTGGATCTTGGGCTGAACGTGTCGGCACTTCTGGGCGATTTGCTGTGGACGTCGAGCGGGTCAGCTTTCGGCTCGGCGAAGGCAGCTCGGCGCGGACGACGACGACTACTCACATCGAAGGCATCCCCCTCGACGAACCTCTCCTTCGGCTTGGCGTTATTGAGCATCTCGTTAAGGAGGAGGATGCGCTGCTGTATCCGATCCAGCTCTTTCTGGACCTGCTGCTCGTAGTCGGGCTTCTTCTCGGGTTCCTGTTCGTTCAACACCCATCAGCTCTGCGCTCGGAAGAAGGTAGGACGAAGAGAGAAGACGTACAGCGCCAGACATGATCTTCATCAGCTCCTGCGCCGCTGCGAGGTCCTTTGGCGTGCCCCGCCGGATGAGCTCTTGCAGTTTCTGTGGTCGGCGGAAAGGGTTAGAGACTCGGCTTCGGCTTTGTACGGTGAAGAGAGAGAGCATACGGCCGCTTGTGCTGCCCGATCCTCCTCTTCGAGCTCCTCGGGAGTTTGGAGGTTCTGTCGTTGCGTGCGAAGGAGCAGGTGAGCTTGGGATCGCCGAGGGAGGGTCATAGAGCTCAGAACTCACGTCGGCAGGGTTCAGCACCGACGCTGCCCTCTTGTCGTAATCGGGGAACCGGTATCCTGTAGCTTAAGCATCAGCTTTCTGCTCTCCTCCCCACCTTTTCTCCCCTCCTCCGACAAACAACGCGACTCACCCTTATAACTCAACAACCGATGCATATCCCGAATATGCACCAAATCCTCCTTATGCTTGGAATGCACACACAACGTATTCTTCCACTCGTGAATCAATTCCAGGATCTTGGCCATGGGCGGCGGAGGGAAAGTGGGCGGCCGCTCGGGGAAGCGACGGACGAGCTCGTTGAGGAAGTCTTTGGTGGAGATTTGGAGGTGGAAGGGGTAGCCGCAGTTTTTGACGAGGATGTCGAGCAGCTGTAGATGGGAGAGGAGGGAGTCGCGTCAGCGGTAGGCGGCGGGAGAGGGCGCTGGGAGACGTACGTGTAGAGCGAGCATAGCTACGTGTGTATGCCTGTGGTTGACCAATCGCATTACTTCCACCGCTGCTTCCCTCGGCCTGTTGGATCCCCATCAACCGAGCAAGCAACCCCGCGTGTCAGCTTCCGCTTCTTCAAGCTCTGTAGCGCACAACTCACGTATTCGCCTTCTTGCTGTTGATCAACTCTGCAATCTCCAAATCCAAGCTCATATTCGGCTCATGCAGTGAAGGGTCGCAGGCTCGTTCTGTTGGAGCATGCCGAGCGGGAGACGCCCAAGGGTGAGCTTGGAGCTGGAGAGAAGCAGAGGGAAAGCTACACACCGATGTAGCTGACTAGAGTCTCTTTCGTGGAACCATAGCCTGTACCCCAGGTCTGGCGTTGATGAGACGACATGGGCGAGTTGAGGAGCGACGAGGAGATGGCAGAGGGAGAAAGGGAGGCGAGCGGGTCGAGTTAAAGTCGGCGGAGGGTGAGTGGTCGAGCAGTGAGGTGGATGCTCTTTCTCGGGCTGGCTCGAAAGTAGATTTTTATCCCATACATCTGCCTTACCGAGCCGAGTCGACTCTGCACCTCATCACCGTTCGTTCGCCGGCGCCGAGCTCCGACCTTTCGCCGAAAGTCCAGGCTTCTGGCGAGCAAGGCGTGTACGAGACAGCTGGAAACAATCAATAGTCATTTCAGAGTCGTCTGTTCGTCCTCAGAACCGTAGGGGGGTCAGTGAAGCGCGAGAGGAAGCTCGGCGCCGAGGCTCGTCGTTGAGCAGTCGACGTCCTCGGGAGGCGCTCGACAAGAGAGGGCTACTTGAAGCGAGCGCGTGTCGATCCTTGCGATGGAAGCGCGAGCGAGCTCTTGAGCGGGATCAGAAGCTTGGACTTGGGCTTGAGCGGTTTCGCGATCCGACCCCATTCGGCGCGAGTTGACGAGCTTGCGCTCGAGCTTGAGCAGGACTTGAGCTTGGACGACTTCTCGGCACGACGAGTGCAGGTGCGCGTGGCTTGCTCTTGCTCGTTGCGTAGCTTGTCCTCGTCCGCTCGTTGCCCTCGACGGTTGTTCGACATCATTTGCACTCGGGTAGTTCTTGAAGCTATTTGACTTTTTGAGGGGTTCTTGTAGGTGGGGGAAAAGATAAGGTCTTGAAGAAGGGTTGGTGGATCTGAGGGTGGCGAGGAGAGGAGTGGAAGGAAGAAGGTAGGCGCCTCCGCGGTTCAGCTGCCATCGCCGAGTCGATCTCCCGCCTCCTTCGGCCGCTCGTCTCCTCGCTCCTTCATGAGAGCTCACCAATCCCTAGGAGGAGGCACTCCATACTCATCCCTGACAGGACTCGCGCGACGCTCCCTCCTAGGCGAAGGGCTCCTCGACCTCCTCTCCTCCCTCCTGTACTCGTCCCGTCCTCCCGAAGAACCACCGTAACGGTCGTCCCTGCCATAACGGTCGTCCCTGCGGTACTCGTCCCTTCCTCCTCCGCCGTAGCGGTCGTCGCGACGGTATTCGTCCCTTCCTCCATATCCTCCTCCGCGCGCTCCTCCTCCTCCGCCGTAGCGATCTCCTCCTCCTCCATATCCTCCTCCACCGTATCCACCACCACGTCCTCCTCCTCCTCCAGCCCAACGGTCGCCGTATCCTCCACGAGAATCGCGGGGACCGAAGTCGTCGTCGCGCTTGATTCCCTTGTAGGCTCCAGGAGTGGGGTCGTGAGGGCGGACGGTGGCGGAGAAGTCGACGCGGAGACGGCGGCCGTGGAGGTCCTGTTTGACAGCAAGGCGTTAGCGAGGAGGAGCACGGGAGAAGGAGCGAAGAAGACGAACCATTCCGTTGAGGTCGGCGATAGCTCGCTCAGCATCGGGGATGTCGGCCATGGTGACGAATCCAAAGCCCCTGGAGCGTTCGGACTGTCATGTAACATATTAGCTCGGCCCCAGCGCGAGAGAAGCAAGGAAGACCCACCCTCTGATCATAAACAATCACGACCTTCTCGACCCTGCCCGAACGAGCGAACTCCTCCTCCAAATCCCTCTCCCTCGTGCGAATGGAGAGGCCGAAGACACCGAGGACGTTGGTAGGGGTGGGGACCTGTTGGAGCGCAGAGAGAAGTAGCGAAGAGAGGAGAAGGCCAAGTCAGCTCTGGTTGCTCAGATTGGGCTGTAAGGAAATGGAGAGAGCACTCACGGGAGCACCGGCGGGACGACGAGGAGGTTCGACGTGACGAGGGCGCTCACTGTAATGCAGAGAGGTGGAAGTTAGCGGTTGAATCACTCTGAGAGCTGAGGAGCGCAGGGTAGCTCTGCTTTGAGCTGCTCTAAGCTGTAGTGTACTCACTCCCTGGGAGGTGCCGAGTCCCTGCGATCCCTGTCATCGTAGGAATCGCGCTGATCGCGGTGAGAGTCGCGGTCGTCTCCTCCAGCAGGAGCAGGAGCAGCGGGAGGAGAGCGCTCTCGTTGGTAAGAGTCCTCTTGAGGTTGCTGCTGATCGAGGTGCAGAGGAGGGTCCTCCACTTTGGCTCCTTGCATCTGTACGTCGTCAGAAGCGGGAGGATAGTCCATCGTTGTAGTGTGGGAGAGGCCAAGGGGGGAGACGAGGACTTGGTGGTGGGAAGGGCAGAATCGAGAAATTCACTAGAAATTGAGTAAGGACGGAGTAAGAAGCGAAACCTAATCGTTCAATTTCGCCCCGGGGCCAAGTCCCAACTCGACGGCCTTCCCTCTCTTGGAATTGTACTTCTTGCCAACTTCGCCAGCATGGTCAGTTACACATTCCTACAGCGCTACGGCACCCGCCTATCCACACCATCACCCCTCCAACTACCTCCAACTCCTCCCGGTCAAAACCGATGCCTCGACGAGAAGATTTTGAAGCGTCCTCTGGGGAGCCTGCAGGGGACCTCGAGAGGGTGCAGGACAGCAGGGAACGGTGTATGCTGTATCAGAGGGAAGGATGCACCAGGTCGCACGTCGGGGGAAGGTGCATGAGATCAGCGAGGAGGGCCTACGACGAGTCGAGCGAGGTCGAGACGAGATGGCCCAGGGAGGGGGAACCTCTGCTCGGATACAGCAGGGGCGTAGCATCCAAGGTCTACCCGACAGACTGTATTGTGCTACAACCCTGCTGTTCCGCTGGTCGTCGAGGGGAGGGCACACGAGACGATCACAGAGCTTTGCTGGGCTTAGGCTCAGGCTGGGAGAGCGGAGGGCTGACTGGGCATTCTGCACCGCAACAGGGAATCGACATCAAGCACCACCACGTCAAGAAGGGAAACCGCGAGGCCCCTCGCTCGGAGGACCCTTACCTCCTCCTCCTTGTTAAGGTGCGTGCTAGCTCTCCGCTCGCCTGAGCTCTCCCAGCGGATCAGCTAACCTCTATTTCGCTACAGCTTTACCGCTTCTTGGCCCGCCGCACCGACTCCAAGTTCAACAAGGTCGTCCTTCGCCGCCTGTACATGTCCAAGATCAACCGCCCCCCTCTCTCCATCTCGCGCATCGCCCGCCAGGCCTCCAAGTCCAACTCGGAGTTCAAGCCCACCTCGACCGTCGTCGCCGTCGCCACCGTGACCGATGACATCCGTCTCCTCGAGGTCCCCAAGCTCTCGATCGCCGCCCTCCGCTTCACCCGCACCGCCCGTGCTCGCATCGAGGCTGCCGGTGGAGAGTGCCTCACCCTTGATCAGCTCGCCCTTCGCAAGCCCACTGGATCCGGAACCCTCCTCCTCCGTGGTGCCAAGAACGCTCGCGAGTCCGTCAAGCACTTCGGTGAGTTTGGATCGTTGCTCGGAGCTCGTTCGCCGAGAGCTGGGGAACTGACTTCGGCTGCTACTCTGCGCTACAGGCATGGGACCTCACAAGAACAAGAAGCCCTACACCATTTCCAAGGGACGCAAGGAGGAGAAGGGTCGTGGACGCAGGCGCTCCAAGGGATTCAAGGTTCGACGCTTTCGTTCTCTCTCTCACCTCGGTCCTCTCGCTTACCGAATCGAAACAAACAGGTCTAAACAGCCTTGGAGTTATTCTCTTGTCGGAGGGAGATACGCAGTGTGTTGTTGCTGGTCGGATTACGGGCTTCTCTCGAGTACCGCTGCAACGGTGCTTGCGGCTCAAGTCGATTCCCATTCCGTGCGGTTGAGGATGAGGAGAGCAGAGCAGACGAAGGAGATGCTTCGGCGAACGGCGGGTTGGACGCTGCTTGCCAGGGAGTCAACTCGAGAGAGGGCTTCACCTCGAGAGAGGGCTGAGTTCGGCGATTTGTCGCGCGCGGCCTCCAGTCGCCGAATCGTTTCGTGCTCGCGATGCCCAGTCGTACCTGCTTACATCCTCAGGCCGTCGCTGTTCTCACCGATGTCTCTCATCGGCACAGCTCTCATGTCTCCCCGCCCTCGCCTGCTCGGCGACGCCGGCAATGGGTCGCAACGTGATTGTCTGCCTGTAAGCCTTGCTCCGCGGCGCTTCTGATCTGTAGCCTGGGCTCTCTGCTTCCTCTCTTCCACTTAGCTTCCTGCCTTGCTACCCTACGGCAGCATGGCGCCCTTCTCTCACGAAGCCGCTCTTGCTCGGCTCGCATCCTTCCGTCAACTATGGGCTACGAACCCCGCTCTCATCGGCGATCACGCAGGGTTGGAAGCAGTGCTGCTTCGAACGCATGAGTGGCTGGACACGGAGTATCGCACGACGCTGGCATGCGCGAGGAGGGACATTGCTGTGGTGAGGGGATTGAAGGAAGTGGAGACGGAGTTGAGGGAGGTGAGCTGGCGGTTTCGGAGAGGGATGAGCTGGGAGAACACCCAAGCTGATGTCTCTCTTGCTCGGCAATTGTAGCACGTTAAGATCCGTAAGATTTTCGTCGCCTCGCCGTCCTCGCAGCTCGGCGCCGAAGCTGATCCGCTCCGTCGCCCGCCTCACAGTAGTCGAGTGGGAAGCCCTGCACCACCGAGCCGTCCAGTTGCTTTTGATTTTTCCGAGCGTCACCCCAGAAGTCAAGGCTGCTGAGCTTGCCAAGGTCAACGCACACGCCGACCGAGTAAGGAAGGAGCCGAGCCTGGAGAAGCTTCGTTTGCGCTTGGAGGAGAGGCGGCAGGCTGTGAAGGTGAATCCTAGTTTCGATTGGCGCTTGACAGAGAGTAGCTGACCAAAGGCTACTCGCTGCAGGGTCTCGAGCAGCGCCTGGAAGCGGCGCACGTGAGTTGAATCATCGCCGAGCAGGACCTCTTCGCGATAGCAGGCTCATCCGGATCGATTTGACGCCCACAGGCAGAGCAGGAGCACGAGAAACATTCCTGGGTATGTCCGTTTCCAGCTTATACAGCTATAGACTGCTGACTTCACTTTGCAGGACGCCGAGGATCCGTTCGGCTTGGAGCGCGCCCGCACCGGCCACGCTTCGTCGCTTGCTAAAGGTGACAGACGGGAGGTGCTACTTACTAGCGGGCAGCGAGGAGAAGGTGGACATGTCGCTTATGTGACTAGTCTGCAGGCGAGGCGGTATGGAGTGAGGGGATAAGGCGGTGGGAGGAAGGGGAGAAGGGAAGGGAGGGGTCGCGGGCTGGCTCACTATGGGCGGGTCGAGGAGCTGTGGAGGGAAAAGAGATGTGCATCCGGTGCTTTGCATCTTCTCGGAACATCTCCACTCGTCAGCTCGAAGCGAATCCTGTCCCGACGACCGAGAGCCAGCGCCGAGCGCCGAGCTACCTTCTCTCGCTTCCTCGTCGCTGCTTCCTGGTTCCCCTCTTTTCAGCCTCATCCACAGAGGAAGCTCGTACATCGCTTGCTCTTTCTCAACGTTACTCGTCTACAGCCTCAAACACCTCCTCTCGCGCAGCTGCTCAACGCCCGAGCCCCTTCGAAAGCACGAGCTGGGTCCGCTTCTCTCGATTTTGCGTCTCTCTCTTTCCTCCCACATCTTTCGCTCGCTCGAATCGGCTCGACATGGATCCAGCAGAGCACCTACCAGTGGAGCTACTCCGTCATATCATTGAGCTTGCCATCGCCGAGCTCACAGTCCCCCACAATCTTCGGCCCGGGAGGCGAACAGGTTCTTGCGCCGGCTCGCGCTCGTTAGCCACGTATGGAGGGAGGTCTTGCGCAACTATGTCTACGCCGCGGTCTGCATCGACCACAGAAAGCGGGCCAACAAGTTCATGCGGACGCTCGACCTACACCCCGATTGGGCGCTGCTCGTCAAGTCCTTCGAGTTGGGCTGGAACCCCATCGGAGAAACCTTACCCTGGAGGAAACGGACCTACTACTACGTGCTCAGTCGATGCTCCAACTTGGAGGTCCTGGAGATGCGCGGGAAGGATGGCCAGTGGCCGAACGCTTGGGATGCCGTCGTCGGTGAGGAGCGACATATAACCTTCGTGGAAGTTTGCTAACTCTCCACTTCACAGCCAAGTCCTCGCTACGCACGCTGCACGTCATCTGCGTCGACTTCTCCATATTCTCGGCGACATTTGCTTCCCTCCGAACCCTCACTCTCCGAGAGGTCACCCTCCCCCAACACCTCGCTACGTTCAGCGAAGCCTTCCCCAGCCTCAGGAGGCTTGGCGTCGACTTCTATACAGAAACCACGCTGCACACCGAGGCTGGATACGCAGCAATCGCTCGTTTCGTCGTCGCGATGGCGCCGCAACTAGTCGCCCTTACTCTCGGTAACGGCATGGGGAGTGGCATCCCCCTCTCACTCGTCCAGCACGTCCTCACCATTGGCACCCACCTCAACCGCTTCGGAACGTCCTTCGTCTTCGACTACAAGCTTTCGCCGTCGCCTCTCCCCACTTCCTTCGACCGAGCCGAGCTCCCCTGCCTCGACCTCTGGCTCAATTTTACCCCCTGGGCGCCCAAACAGAAGAGGTGGTCGGAGCAGCGATGGGCATCCCCAGCGCAGGAGCGCCTGTGGGCTGACTTCGAGCATCATGAGAACGGCGTGCTGGACACGATTCTCGCGCGACGGCGGGTGCAGACCATCGTGCTGGAGGACTGGTGGATTGATGGTCACCGAGATGGAATAGACTTTGCTGCCAGAAAGCTGAGGGAAAAGGATCCGGTCTTAAAACTCAACTTTAGATGCAGAGGCTCGTTTTACAACTCGTAGAGCCCTGCCTTGCTAGGCGTACTAGGTGTAGAGCTGAGGAACGCAGTGAGCTCTGAGGGAAGACATTAAAGCGCCCTGAAAGCTGTCCACGAGCCATCTGTTCGCGCGAGATTCAAAAAGAAGCCTGATTCGGTGCGAAGAAGCGCGCGCCGAGCGCCGGGCTTCACTTCGCTCGCGTGATGGCAACGTCTTGTGATTCGTTCCTTACTGAGATCACCTATCGTATTCGTCTGGAGCGGGAAGGAGCTCGAGTTTGCGATTGGTCGGTTCCGAACGAGAAGCGAAGTGAACGTCGAGCGGTGATGTTCGGGCGAGGCTGTGAAGTGGTGCATGATGTTTGTTACTTGTCATAAAGATGTCCGTCTATGTGTTCAGATACCTGCTCGCATTCCTCGTGGCGTTAGGTACTGCAAAAAGCGAGAAGGTAAGTTCGAGGTTCGGCCCCGCCGAGGAAACAGACTGAGTCGACTTACGGAAGGAAGGCCTGCGCCTGGCAGAACCTGTGGAGATGACAAAAAAAGGTTAGCTAAGATCTGCGAGAACGTCGAGGACCCCGTAGATATGTACATGGCCTGCGCGTGGCGAAGGGGAGTCAGCGAAAGTCTTCGACGCCGAGAGCGAGAAACGTACATGATGGGACTCTTTCCACGTCGCCAGACCAGCGAGAACAAAGCCGATGAAGAAGATGAACGAGATGATGAACCAGATGAGGGTGAAGACTGTGCGCGTTCGCATGTCAGCGCCTGTCGAGTCGAGCCGAACGCCGAGCCAGCTTACTGCCGGGACTGATGGCAGGGATCCAGAGCGTGAACTGCGCCGGGCAGCATGGGTTCTTCTTGGCAAAGAAGGCGTCGTCCTGCGAATGGCGAGAGGTCAGCTCTGAGATGGCAGAAGGGGAGAAGCTCGGCGCACGATCACGTCCCACAGCCTGCGAACGGCGAGCGTCAGCACTACACATCGAAAACGAGCTGCAACTACTCACACATAGAAAGAAGACATCACACCGATGAACAGCACATAGAATCGCAGGCCCCACGCGTGGTCAGCCCACCACAAGCCGACCATTAATCCGGCGGCGAGGATCGTGGTTCCCTTGCCGAGGCCGCTTGATGCGAAGAAGACACCAATCCAGCAGAATGCAAGGATCTGGAGAAGACAAAGTCATCAGCTTGGCTCGTCACGACGAGACCAGCGCCAAAGAGCGCCGAACGAAGGAAGCAATTTTGGACGCGAGCGTGTTGAATCCACAGAAGGTGAGGAGACCGCCGATGAAGATGTTGAAGAGGTACCTGTGTGGACGAATAGTCAGATAACAGCTCTTCGAAAGTTGGCTTTCGGAGACCGACCCAAGCGGAAGAGCGCCGATAGGAAGGGGCAGTGGGGGGCCGTCGAGGTTGAAAAGGAGGGTTTGTCCTCCAGGGTCAGGCGAGATGACAAACTCTCCGATGGACCCGCCGAGGCAAATGAGCGAGAGGACGTGGCTGAGTGCAGAAGAGTGGGTCAGCCCGGGTCGCCGATGCGAGATCTGACGAGGAGATGCTCACCCAACCTCGTGGAAGCCGATGACCATCGACTTGTACGGGTAAAGTAGCTGTTGATGCAGCAACATGTCAGCGAAGGATCAGCGAGTTGATGAGCAGCACGGCCGCCTCGCAGAGGATCTCGGCGACTTACCTCGCGAAAGCCGATGAGGTTCCAAGCGATGCCGATGCCGACGAGATCTGCAGTGACGACTGTGTGAGAAGATACCTGAGAAGGTTTTCGAACGAGCGAGCAGAGCGTACAGATGGCGATAACGTCTGCGAAAGGGCGAACGCCGAGGTCAGCCGATATCCTGTAAGCCCTCCTCCTCGCTCAAAGCTCACAGAGGGTAATGCTCTGATCATGAGTAGGTTTGAGACCCGTCCGCTCATGCACCGAAGAGTCCCCTGGCCAGCAGATCGTCTGAGTGGCCCTCGGCGGCTGAGTGCTCGTCTTGGTCTTGGTTGACGTAGGGATCGTGGTCCGCTCCGTGTGGTAGGTCGTGGTCGTAGGGTAGAAGGTGAGCGTCAGGTAGGTCGGTCCAGCGACGGTGAGCGTCGCGTCTCCCTTGTACTCGGTGATGGTCGTCGTTCCGCCATCGACGACGGGCGACTCGCCGAAGGTCTCCCAAACGGTGATGGCTGTTGGTACATCGTCGGTCCTGTACACCCCACAAGGTCAGCTGTGCTTCGGACAAGATGAGAGAGGACTCACGCGGTAACGTAGAGGGTCGAAGTCTCGGTCTCCCAGCCTATGCATCGCCGAGAAGAGCGAGACAGTCAGCTTGGCGCTCTCGATGGTCATCAGAAGCGGTTTACTCACCCTCCCACCGCTTAGCCAGCTTCCCTGAGGCGTTCCCTCGAGATGACGGCGCAGGCGTCGGCGAAGGAGAGATGATGGACAAGAGAGGCGAGCCGGGCGATGCTCGAGGAGATGCTACCGAGTTGACAGAGTGCCGTGTTGCTGTATCCGAGCTCCAAATTGATGTTGAGGAGGCCGAACGAGCGATGGGCGCTGCTGTGAGTTGAATGTTGGGCGACGGCAGGCTGAGCGAGGAGAGCAGCTGCTGTTCAGCGTGATCAAGGAGTGAGGTTGAGTCCTGTTGCCCTTCTGCCCGGTAGTAGAGCACTGCAGGCGGAGCGATTGACAGTTGCGTCGAGTTTGCGTGCGTGGTGAGAAGCGAAGAGTTGGCCGAGAGAGGGGGAAGGGCCAGGGGCGGAGGTTGACTGCTGAGCCACACTGAACTCGTCAAGTTGGATATGATCATGCAGCTTCTTGTAGCGAGAATGTGTGAATGGGAGGAAGCGAAAGAGCGCAGAGATGTTGTCACTCAACAACGTCCGTCGGGGGTCAAGGCGCTGGAAGGACCGAGGCGGGGCAAGAAACAGAGAAAGAAGAGCTCTGTTACAGAAGCAGGTCAGCACTCTGTCGAGATGTATGTTCAGAGTGAATGATAGTACATACTTCGAAGACGTCGAGGAAAAGCCCGCTCACTTCGCCTCAACCTCACGACCGAGCTCGTCCTCGGCGATTCAGATCGTCCATGTAGCAGCATCGTACAAAGCCAATCGTCCGTTCATCGATATCAGACGCTCGGTCCAGCCGTCGCGCCGTTGCCAGCAGCGTCCTTCTTGAGCGCTTCGGCCGCCTTCTCCGCTGCTTCGGCGCGAGTGACGAGCATCTTGACCCGCTCGCTTTCAAGCTCCCAGAGATCAGCGCCGAGGGTTGACGGAGCATCATCGAGTGCCGCGACCCTTTAGTGAAGTAGGAGGAGAGCAGGTCAGCTCTGAGCCCTGACAAGGGCAGGCGCCTCTGAGATCGACGACGCCGAAGGACCGAGACGAGAACTCACCTCACGATCCGACCCTCACGATACAGCGCTCCACCAACGAGCGTAATCTTGTGCTTCTCCTTGTCCTCGTCGACCTTCTGCTCAGGCTCAGGTCTCGGCGGTGGAGCCTTCTCGTCTCCCTCCATCGTCTCCTGCGCCACCGGCACCTGTCCCGCCTTCGTACTCGCCAGTACCGCCGCTAGCAATCCTTGACTGGCCGCATCCCCGCTTTTGGTGAAGCACCAGATCAGCGGCCACAGCAGCCAGCTCATGAGGTAGCCGAGCCAACTGAATCGAGGGTGCTCCCATGTCGCGCGCATCGTGTGGTAGACCCACGCACGAGTGAAACCGGCGCAAACCGATACGAAGAGGAGGTTGCGGTCGTTTAGTCGGTCTTGGAGCTCGCGGAAGAGGAGGATGGAGGCGAGGGAGGATTGACCTTCGGCGAGCCAGGGGGAGGAGGAAGGGAAGGAGGAAGAGGCGTAGTCGAGGTTGCTGAGGATGAGAGAGGGGCAGGTCGAGTAGAACGGTGAAGCTTGAGAGATGATGCGAATGGGAGTTGACGAGGTTGTAGCCGAGCGAAGAAGGGCGGGGAGGAGGAGCTGAACGAGGGCGTGGCGGGAGAGGAGAAGAGAGGCATGGTAGAGGTCGAGCGAGTCGTCCTTCGTGCTTGTCGGTACGAGGTGCTGCTCTACGCCGTAGCCCGTGTCCTCCATGCCGAGCCCTTCGCCGTCGCAGAAGACGAGTCCGTCGATCCGAGCCTCGAGATCCTGCACCATGCCGCTCCGCCCATCCTTCTCCCACCGCTTGGCAAAGTTGCGCAAGCTAGCAACATCCCTCACATCGCACTCCTCGGCATAGAGTCGTTCGTTGGAGGTGGAAGACCGGAGGAGGAGGATGAGCTGAAGAACGTCGGCGGAGGAGGGACTGGGGTGCAGTGCGATGATTTGCGCTCCTCGTACAGCTAGTGCTCGAAATAGAGCTAGCCCTGGACCGGAGAAGGCGCCCTGTGAATGTGTAGGTGATCAGCTCATGCTGCTCCAAAAGCTGCCTGAGCGCGTCGACAGCGCAGCTTGGCGTATAGAGCTACAGAGTGATGAGCTAGAGCAGGGAGAGCGTACGACTAAGATGTAGGTCTTGTTGTGGATATTACGATCCTCCGTGCAGACGTAGCCCGCCGACCAAGAGCGCAGAACGTAAGCCGAAGCGAGCGGGATGAAAGCGCGAACGACCTTGCTGGATCCTAGCTTGTTGATGCTGAAGGAAGCAGCATCTAGTACCATCGCTGTAGGTCGACAGCGAATCGAGCGATGAGGTCGGAGCAAGAGCCCCCTTTGGACGACTACTTGCACTTGGCCGCGAGAAGGTCCCCCCTCCCTTTCTCTCCCGCGCTCACCTCGTCTACGCTTCGACTGCTCGCTGGTTCGCCGGGAAGCTGTTGACTGTACGTCTAGCTGTGAGTATAGTTCTGTAAGCCGAGCTGACCCATCTCCCCGCGCTTTCAGACTCTCGACTCACTCAACACTCGTCGACGCTCTCGATGGACGACCAGGATGCTGCCGTTGCTGCACCTCCGAGCACGGGCTTCAGCGCGCTACCTCTGGATATCAAAGCTCGGATCGCTGAGATGGTGTCTGAGGGAGACTTACGAGGAGCCGAACCTCGAGATTGGCGCATCCAAATGAGCAACACGCCCCGCTCCCCGGACACCCCATCACTCTCTCGGGTGGATCGCAGCATGAACAAGCTCTGCGGCATTTACGTCTTCAGGGTGAGCTTTGAGCGCTCCGTCACTTCGGCGGCTCCCTGGGGGACCGTGGCTCACGCCCTCGATCTCGCTGCTACCGTTAAACAGTATTTGAGGTCATCTCGCACCGGACATCTCACGCTCAAGTTTAGGGTTCTTCCCCGCCACGGCGCTAGCTTCAGAAACCTCGCATTTGACTCGCACGATCCCGCCGAGAACATCCACGCCCTCTCCCTCCTTCCCTTCCTCTGTAACGTTACGGCTCTCGACTTCACGGACATCGCGCTCGCCCAGATTCAACGAAGCCTTCTTGAAGCGGACTTCAGAGATGCCCTTGGACTCGTCTCGGGACGGATCACATCCATCACGCTCAGCGCGGCGCAAGATTACCGAGCTATCAACATCTTGAGCCGTCTTCCGGCGCTCAGGAGAGTCGAGATCGAAGGAGAGGCCGGCTTCCTCAACGACTCCGGTGTCGAGATTCTCTCCAAGATGCAGCTGCACCATCTGGCCCTTCGGCCGACCTACGGAGGACCCGCTCGCGCGGCTGGAAACCTCGACGACGTCGTTTAAGACCACCAATGGGTGTCGACTACCACTTTGCGGTCACTCACACTCGATATGGGCCGTCTCGAGGAACGAGACTGGGCTTTCATCTCGTCCTTCGCACCTTCCCTCGAATCCCTCTCGCTCCGCATCGACTCAGCGGTGACCGAGGCGCCCACCACCTCGACAACCTTCCCACACCTCGCCCATCTGTCCCTCACCTCAACGGGCAACTCCCTTCCCGCCATCCTCCCCTCCTTCGCGACCTCCCCAATTCAGCACATCACCATCCGCCCCACTCAGTTCTCCATGGCCGAGAACATGGAAGAGGTGTCCAGGATCCTCGAAAGATGGGAGCATCTGCGGCTGCTGGACTTCCACGCCCCACATCAGCCACCAGGCTCTTACACGCTACTTCACTCCCTCCGACGCTTCGGCACCGACCGGCTCGTCGTGCGCTGCCACGGCGAGGCTCCCTTCCCCGCCGCCGATTTCCATTTCACGCCCGCCACATCTACAACAGCTTTTCGCACAAAGTTGACCAGGGTGGCTACGGATCAGGCGGTCGAGGGGATGCGGTTCATGCAGAACCTGCTTGGGCGGATGAGGGCGATGGGCGAGGTCGAGAAGATTCCAGAGGTGCTGGAGGCGATGGAGGGTATCTTCAAGCTGAAGGAGATCGAGGAGTATTAGGGTTGATAGCTGAGGTCGGGAACAAGCAGTCTATTGCGCGCCGAGGAAATGGGCGACTTCGAGGCGAGCACCGAGCTTGGAGCTCGCAGAGATGCAGGTGTTGGACACCAAGCGACCTCTAACATTCGTCGCCGAGCACACTACTCAAGCACGCCCCGCCGCGAGGAGAATACGAAGCAGACTCTGCGAAGCGAGACCAGGGCACGAGGTCAGCTTGGGCGAGGCGCTCTGCACCAGCTCGCTCGTTTGACTTACTTGCCCCTTCTTCTGTCGGTACTCAATATGAGTGGCGATGCATGCCGTGCTGAGCTGGTTGAGGTTTGTCATCGACAGCATAAGCACCTGGCGCGCCTCGGCGAGGACTTCAGGTGCTAGCCTGCCTTCGTGGCGGTCGATGAGCGCGATGAGTGCTCGCGCATTTTCTCCGTATTGAGCAAAGACCTCCTTTCGACGATCTGCGAGAGAAAATGAGGTGTGGTCAGCCGTGTCATCTTTCGGCGGTCCGCTCGGCGAGCTTTTAAGTCGCGGAGAGATGTCGGTGCTGTCTCTGAAGCCTGGGGCAGTGCCAGGTGAACAGCTTACGGAGATTTGTCTATGAGCGGATATGTCAGCGAAAGACTTTGGCGCCGCTGCAGGCCTCGATATCGCCGAACGCACCTGCTCAACTCGGTCATGAAACACTTTCAACTTGCGCATGAAAGCTTGACGAGGCCGAACAGCTACCGAGCCGCTCAGTGATGACACTACTCCAGTTTCCCGCCTCAGCTCCCTTCCTTCGGCCTCCAGCTCCCCGTGCATCTCTGCCGAAAGGTCGTGCTCGGCGCTGAGAAGTTGGAGGGCATCCCAGAGCTTGCGATAGTACACGAGCGACATCGCGATGTGTGGCGAGATGTGTGTGAGCGGAAGGGTCTTGAAAACCTCAGTACGAGGTTGCAGGAGGAAGAAGAAGAGGAAGGCGGGGCTAAAGCAACGAACAGCGAACGCCGAGGGGTCCAAGGAAACGCGGGCTGTAGGACAATGCAAGACACTTGTCTACCATCTCATCGCTCTCCTATCACCAGTGTAAACCTCAGGAGAGTTCGTACCCTCCTGCCTTGCCAATACTTGATGCACTCCGAGCTTTGCGAGAGACCGCTCTCGCCGAGCATGCTCCGAGTCGGCTCTGCGGTCCGTCTGCCGATCATCAGACGAGTCAGCCGGAGATAGAGCTTCATCGATCAGGATAAGGCACAAGCTCACGGCTACAGGGCTTGCTGAACGACGAAGGGGACGGTGGGAAGCGATTGCCTTGAGCACGTCGACGAGACGCTGCAAAGGGGAAGGCTCAGCGCCGAGCTCGTGGGTAGAGGCAGCAAGGCATGTGAGAACGTACTCCTGACTCGTCAAGCATTTCGTCCGAGTACAATTGGATCTCCCGGTTGGAGAAAGGGCTGGGGAAGCTGGTGGGCTCATTGAACACCGAGCGAGCCAGCCGGCGAACCTCGGTCGGGACGTTCTGCACCTCCCCGATCTCCTTGTCAATCTCCTCCACGTAGACTTTATGCTCTTGCTCGAGTGTAATACAAGTCTCTGGTTGGCAGCAGCGTTAGCGATCGAGCCGGGGCGGTAAGCTTAACCTCGGCGATGGGCACCGGAGCGAGAAAGAGCCTACCAATAATGAGCTGCGACACCACGGCAAAGGGTCAATTAATTCAAGGCTCTTTTTGTATACGAAACACACGAGAAGGGCTCACCCTGTTTAGTTCCCGCTCCATGAAATCGACTTGGTACATTGTTTCGTCTATCATGGTCCGCTGGCCTTGAGGGAGGGAGATGGCGTCGTCAAGCTCCTGTCTCAGCGCGTGAAGCTCTCGCAAGACTTTCCCAGCCCGCTCCTGTGATAGATGGGCGCCCTTGACCCTCGCGAGCAGCTTCGACACCCTTTCGTCCGCATCGACGATCTGCTGGTCGCTCATGCTCTTGTGGACGTGTTGAAGGACAAAACAAGCGATCTGACAGGAAGGAGCACAAGAGAGGGCAGAGACAGAAAAGACTGCTTGCCGCGGAGGGGCGCATTGGCGGTGCTCGGCGCAGGAGTCAGGTTCGAAGACTCGGCGACGAGGAAGCGGCGCCTGGGGAGGACATGTCGAAGATGAACGTGAGAAGTATCAAGGTGTACTCGAGAGACTCGCTAAAAGAAGCGAGCTGAAGACGAGGCGAGAGAGCAAGAAGAAGAGAAAGATCGTGCAGCTCGCCTCTCTCATCTCTCATCTCTGGTTCGTCTACGGTCTACCCCGGTACACACCTCAGCCGATGGAGACCGAATCTTAGCTCTCTCGCAGGTGCAGCCGATCTGTAGCTCTTGAGCTGCCACTCCTCCTCCGCCGAAAGGGCGACTCGGCTCAAGGGGATATCCCTCTCAGCTGAGCTTGAGCAGGTGGAGGGAAGGATGATGAGAGCAGGGTTGACCTCCTACCACTACCTAGCGCTCGACCTAATCCCCTACAGTCTTCTGACCCCTCTCAATCTAGTCGATGAACCCACTTCCTCTCGCTCCTTTGCTTCCTGTCCCTCCTCCTCCGCCCAACTTTTTCCCTTCCCTTTCACCTCAATTGCCTCATTGGACTCAGCAGTACTCGCTTACAGCTCATTCGCCATATGCTCACCCTTCTGTACCTTACCAATACCCCTACAGCCTCCCTCCACCCCTTCCGCTTCCTCTCCCTCAACCGCCTCTCTCGTTCGGCGCTCAAAACCTGCAGCAGCATGGCCAGTCGAGTTTCCTCCTGCATCGCCAGCAGTTGGGCAGTCACTACTACAGCCACGCTGGAGGCGAAGGATCGAGTCCGATGAAGCTCGACTTGGGGGCAGGAGCTGTCGGTGCAGGTGAGTCGTTGTCGGCGAGCGAGGAAAGGTCGGATGAGCTGGAAGGAGGAAGCTGACGGGCTCGGTCGTCGAGCATAGGTGCTTCTCACAGCATCTCCCCGTGGCCTGGATACCGTCAGCAGCGTGAAGTCAAGCTGGAGAAGTGAGTTTCCCTCGACGCCGAGCTCGGCCTGACAGCAGCGCGAGCGAGAGCTGATCTTTCGCTTCGCCCAACCACAGCGTCGACCACGCCACCAACATCTACGTGCGTTCTGATCTCGTCCCAACTTTCTGCCTACATCTCACCCTCTCTGCCCACCTACAGGTCCGCCTCCTCCCTCCCGAAGCTCGCGACTCCGACCTCCACGCCCTAGGCTCTCGTTATGGCCAAGTCCTCTCGGTTCGCGTATTGACGTCTACTTCGATGGTCGCGGATCCCTTCACTGGACAGCCTGTGGAGACGCAGACGTGCAAGGGCGTCGGCTTCATTCTCTTCAAGTCGCCTGATGAGGCCGAGAGGGCGGTCGCAAGCCTCAACGCTGAGGGGTTCGAGGCGAGCTTTGCCAAGGTGCGTGAGCTGTGGCTATGCGGAAAGAGAGAACAAAGCTGACAGCTCGACCTTTGAAAGGAATCCGTCTCGCTCAAGCTGCGCCGCCTCGCCGACGAGTCGTCGACCAACCTCTACCTCACCAACGTTCGTCGTCTCGCTGCTGTACCGCAGCTCTGAGCTCACCCATTGGCGTGTAGATCCCCTCCTACTTCGAAGACCACGACATCATCCAGCTTCTGGCACCTGCAACCGTCCTCTCCGTCCGCATCCTGCGCGAGAACGATTCGCTGCCCAACGCCGAGCGTGGAGATGGAGGCAAGTCGAAGGGGATTGGTTTTGCGAGGTGAGTCGACGGGAAATGGAGCCTTGGCAGCCTCGCAAGGGGTCAAAGCTGACCCTTCGATGCCCGCAACAGGCTCGAGGACCGCGAGACGGCCGACGAAGCGATCGCAAGGCTCAACGGCGTGCAGCTTCCCGGCGCTCTCCTTCCCTTGAGGGTTCGCTACGGTGAGCACCAAGTATTAGCAGTGTTGGACTGTATGTTGACACTCTCTCACTCTCAGCCGATACTCGTGAGCAGCGCAAGCTCAAGGAACAAGTCGGCTCGCTTCGTCGCTCGCGCAGTTCGGGCCTCGAGAGCGGTCTCTCGACTCCTTCGTAAGTGCAGAGCTTTTTAATACAATCCTATCACTATATCCGACTACTCCTTCCACCTACAGCGCCTCTGGTCCTCTCGACCGCTTCCGCTTCGACTCCCCCGCCAACTTGCCTTCAAGGGGCAACACTCCCCTCTCCTCCCTCGTCAACACGCCCAGCAAGATCGGCAACGCTGCTTCGGCGATGCAGTGGACGCCCACGATCTCTCCCGCCTCGTCGATGCACCTCTCGCCTCTCAAGCCCTCGATCTCGGCGGCCACCACGCAAGCTCCGAGCTACTTCGACCGCGCCGTTCCTCCTCCTCCTCCTCCCGCTTTCATCCCTCAGGGCTTCTTCCGACCTACCTCCGACCCTTCCCAGACCTCTCACCTCGCTCACTACCCCGCCCCTTCCCCTCCCATCGCGCCCAACTTCGCCCACCTCGCCGAGCAAGAGACGGCCGCGTTCTATCAGCACGTGCAGCAGCACCCTGCGCCTTCGCCCCGAGTGACGTCGACATGGGATCTTCCCTCAAGCGTTCTTACAAGCCTCAAGACGCTCGCTCCGTTGGCGACTCGGCCCTCTCGCTGTCGGACTCGACCTTCTCTTTCGGCTGCTGTGGCAGCGCTGGAGGAGGGAGCGGGAGCATGAGTGCAGGACCTCTGAAGACTCGCTTCTTTGCTGGCGAGGATGATGATGAGGAAGATGAGTGGGAGTTGGGCAAGTTGGGATTGGCGAGGCTGGACCGAGGAGCGAGTCTGGGTGGCTTGGGAGGAGGAGAGCCTGAGAAGGAGGGCAATGGACCGGGGAGTGAGGCTTGGATGCTGAGGAGGTTGGAGGCAAGGAAGAGTGTGAGTTTGATGGAGCTGTGTCGAAGCTCGCTGGTGGCTAACGTGTCTTGCTCACGACAGCTCCCTTGATCGCCGAGCGCCGAGCGCCGAAGCATCTCCCCATCCTTGTCAGCCACCGACAGCCCATCACAGCTACCCCTCACCCTTCTACCGCCATTCTACACTTTCTCCTTCTTCTACCGCTTGTCTACCTCTCCCTCACCGTCACCGCTTAGCCCCTTCGACCTCGGCGCTGTCTGCGAAGGCAGTCGAGGCCGCTTCTCTTGCTTAGCCTGATTGCTTGCTTAGTTCCTGATGTGCTATTGGATCCGGGCTACCTGTGTGTGCTGAGCTCAGCTGGGGTTGCGGAGAGAGGTCGGCACCGAGTGTGAAGGGCCAGTGCGAACGCCGAACTTCTCGGAGGAGCAGAAGTGAGCCGGGCGATGCGAGATCTGTGCGCGAGCAGCAGAGAGGAAATGAAAGACTCTCGAATGGCTGTCACTGCTCCCTGCACTCTCCTAGCCCCACTTTCATCTCGCTCAAAAGGGCGCAGGAGACGCGTCTCTCTCTTCGCCTCCTTCGTCTCACTTCTTGCCAGCCATGTCGCGTCCGCTGCCGAATCCACCGCCGTATATGGCGCCTGTACCATTCAATCTCGCCCCAGTCACCGCCAACCGGACCTTCAGGCCCTCGAAACTCGCTCCTACTACACACACTCCGCCCGCGCCTCCCACCACCAGCGACGGCCCTTCCTCGCCCACAACGAGCTCCTTCTACCTCGCATCCGACGCTTCTCGCTCCTCCTCTCGTCCACCACCTTCACGAGCACACAAGAGTCACTCCTCCGTTCGCAATCGACCAGCAGGCAGCACCAGCCGGCATCAACAAGGCTCGAATGGCGCTTCCTCTTCATCACCTACTTCTCTCTCAACCGTCCATCAGAATGCACGACTAGCTTCCATGCGCGCTGGGAGGCCGCCGAAGAGCGCGAGGGATTTGAGTGCAGGAGAGACGGGCAATCCGTTCGAGGTAGGAGCGTATGGTGCAGGAGGGATGAGGAATGGCGAGTGGGAGGAGTGGACCGAGGAGGAGGTAATGGGGTTGGAATTGGAGGGGAGGAAGGCGAAGAGGGAGTGGAGGGCGAGGTATCTGGGAGGAGCGCCGAGCAGCGACGGGGACCTGCAGGAGGAACCCGAGTTTGAGGAGCTGGAAGGTGCGTAGTGGGTGTACAGAGGGGCGATTTCGCTTGGTTTCTGACCCTTTGCGACCATGCAGAAGAACCACCGATGGACATGCTCTACGAAGAAGGCGACGACCCTCTGCTCTCCCTCTCGCACACCATCTCCGTCCCTCGTCTACCCTCTCTCGCCTCGGACCCAGGCTCCTCCTCCTCAGCAGACGACATGGACGCCGACATGGAGGTCGACTTGGGCGATAGTCAAGACTCTTCAACGCCGACAGCTCGTCCACCGCCGAGCGCCGAATCTATCGCCATCTTCGAGCAGGCGTTGCTTGGAGCCAGCTGCCCGAGCTGTCGCGCGACGGAGGGATGTATCAAGGGGGATGAGAAGCTGGGAGCGAGTTGTCAAGCCTGTGGTTGGAGGATCGCGATGGAGGTGCTCAGGCCGTTGGAGGTCGCTTTTGCTGGGCATCACCTGTGCGTTCTGCCCTTCGGAAGGTCTCCTACGAGCCTGAGCTGACATTTTCCTCCGTACGCAGTAACGACCCTCAGCGTCACCCCCCTCTCCTCTCTCACACGAGCTTCACGGGCACGATCATCCTTTGCGGTGGATGCGACGAGGAGTTCGCAGCTTGATGGCTACGCGAGGAGATAGGACGACATCTGTAGCTCTACTGTGATTGTTGACACCTTACTTCGCAATATGGCGGCGCCGAGCTGAGCGGAGGATGGCGTGCGGCGAACGCGACGAAGCTCTCTCAAGCTCTGCTCTCGTCCGCTCGGCCTTCATCTCGCCAGGGCTTTCAAAGAGACGTCTCAAATCGTATATGTACATAAGACGACGTGTTAGAAACCTTACTTCTTCCCCTCCTCCGTCTCCTTCCCGCCCTTCTTCTCCTTCTTCCCCAGCCCCTCCAACAACCAACCCTCCTCCTCATACTCCTGCAGCACCTCCCTCATCGCCCTCCTCACCACCGGCGTCGTAGGCACCAAAACAGGACCATGCACACCTCGGCTCTCTGCTCCGAGTAGGCGCTCCGAGCCGTCTCCTTCGGGAGTGACGGTTCGAGACCAGCGGAGCTCGAGGATTCGCCCGCGTACCATGCCGTCTACGGAGCGGGCGCCGAGCTCGCGGCAGAGGGGGAAGTATTGGAGGTGGGAGAGGGGGAGGTTGTCGTCTGCCTGCGACGAGGGGGAGGAGGAGGGGTCCTTTGCGCCGAAGGACGATGGCCGAGATGTCGGTGAAGGAGCGTCGGAGGGAGGAGAAGCGAGTCGGTTCATGACGAGAAGCAGATCCCGTGCCGAGAAGTCCGACTTGTTGGCCTCTCCCTCGGCCTCCTCCTCGCTGCCGCCAGCGTGGAAGGGAGATGGAGCGGCGTGAGGAGAGACCTGCTTGAGGGAGGAGTAGATCTCAAACCCTGGACTGCGGTGGGCGGGGTCCGAGTGGATGAGTTGGAGGTTGAGGAGGGAGTGGGCTTGCAGGAAGTGGGAGGAGGAGAGGGCTGTTGCAGAGGAAGCGGAGGTGGAAGGGAAGAGAGAGAGCGAGGCAGCGAGAGATGGGAGGGAAGGAACGTCAGTCGAATTTCCCGAAAAGTAGCAAGGAGAAGTACACACGATGGGTGTCGCCGTCGGAGTTGATAAACTCGCTCGCTGTTTAAAGAAGTGAAAGCGAGGTCAGCGCCGTTCGGCCGAAGAAGTGCTCCTCAACTTACTGTAGTCCGCCAGATGCGCCAGCTTGCCTCCAAACACGCTATACAGCTCCTCAAAGCTGATCTTGCTCTTCAACTTGTCGGGAACGTGCGGCGCAAGCACTTCCTCGAAGTACTGTTGGGCCTCCTTCTTCGAGCAGTCGCCGATGGAGATGACGTTGGCGTGCTGCATGACATTCATTTGACGGAGCCAATGCCTGTGAGAGGGCCGGGAAGAGAAGGAAGGCGAGATGAGGAGCGGGGTTTAGAGCCGAGCGAACGGGAAAGAGAACAAGAGAGAGGTCGGGGTAAGTTAAGGCGAGCTGAGTAAACAGCAGAGCGCACTCACATGTAGAAAGGATCGCTAGTCGCATGGATAACATGGCAGAGCCGATCCTGCTTGGTGAGGACGAGCATGGAGTCGAGGAGGGTCTTCATGGCGTCCTCGGCCTGGATGAGGGCGGGAAGCTGAAGGCGAAGCGAGGTCAGCTGCTGAATACCCGAAAGGAAGCGGAGGGGGAGCGAGCGGTAAACGAGCCTTGTGCGCCTCGTCGAGGAAGAAGACGGGGACCTTCTTCGGCGGTGGCGTAGGCTCCTTCTTCTGCTCTTCCTTTTTCTTCTCCGCCGCCTTCTTCTCGTCCATCGGCTTCGGATCTCGCCCAGCGCTTTCGTTCTTCCCATCCTCTGCTTCCTCAGCGGACTTGTCCTTGAGCGTCCTCGCCGCCAGCAGATCGATCTCCTTCTCCTTGCTCGGCGAAGGGACAGCGCCTTGCCGCATCGTCGCCTCCGTCGGGTCGCGATGGTGTTGGTGAATGGGAGTAGCGTCGTCTGATTCAGCTGATGCGCCTCCTTCCTTCTTGGCGAGGAGCTCGGCTTCCTGGGCCTTGCGAGCACCTTCGGTCATAGGCTCGAACTGCCAATACTTGAGCAAAGCCGACTGCGAAACAGCAGGAGCGTTAGGAAGCTGCTAGACAGACCATTGGAAGATAGCAGATGACCCGCTCACCTGGAAAAGCTCCATCAGCCTGGCGATATCAGCCGTCTTGACCGCTCCTCCATCCTTGATACGCTTCTCGACATCCAGCCGGAAATGCTTGAACGCGTAGCTCTCCAGCGTGAACGCACCCCACCCCCACTCCTCTCCCATAAGCTCGGGAAGAGAAGCGAAGTAGCCCTCCATCTGCTGAGCGAGCGAGAAGTAGAGCGAAGAGAGGTCGGCGAAGCCTGCCAGTCGGAGGTCGAAGTGGATGCAGTGAAATTGATCGGAGGAGAGGACTTGGCGGCAGAGTGCAGTCTTGCCAACGGAGGAAGCCCCGAAGAGGACCGTGAAGCTCTACAGGAAGGAGGAGGGTGAGCTCGGGACGTGCGCCGAGAAGGCCGGGAGGGAGGGAGACGTACCGGAACAGCTCCGAGCGCACGCTCCAAAGCTTTCAGCTCGTTCGGTCGAGGGTAGAAGCCTGGTAATGGTGAGAATGTGTGCGAAACGGGGACTGAGCGGAACGAGTGGTGTCGGCGAGGTCAGCTACGAGGCGAAGCTGGTGGATTGAACGCAGATGAGCTCACTCTGCTTCTTCTCATTGTTCTCCTGCATTTCCTGCCTAGCCTCCTCCAGCAGCTTCTTGCTCTCCGCCAGCGAGCGAAGCACCTCGCCCGGGTTGGTGATGACGCCCAGAATCTCGCCAATGCCGAACAGGGTCCTGCGTGCGCCGTAGCTCGGTAGAGACCTCGGCTCGAGCTGTCGATCCGTACGAGCGCCCCCGACCGACGATGGTGAGAGCGGCGCAGGACAGGCTCCGTTCATCGAAGCAACGCGAGGACGAGTCGAGGGAGCGAGGGCGATGGTGGAGAAAGGTCTTGGTGTAAGCGAGCAGCCTCTTGACCGTGTCCGAGCTGTTCGTAGTGCCATGGCTGAAGAGCGAGCGATGAGAGCGGAGGCAAGGAGCCGGTTCGCAACTCGTGACGAGGTTGTTTATTCGAACTGAGTGGAGTACAAGAGCTCACCAGGCTACAACAAGGCTCCCAGACAGATCCCTACTATTCCTCCACATCAGTGGCGGTTCCTCTTGCGCCTGTTGGCCGAGGAAGTCGACTCCTCCTCGCTGGCGCTCTCGGCTCCCTGCTCGGCGGTGCGCATCTCGACGGCCTGTGGGAGTAGGAGGGCGTCAGCGGAGCTCGGTCGACATATCTGAAGGGAGTACGAACCTTCTGGTACGTTGCGCTGCTCATACTGAACATGCGATCACCCGCCCGAGGCTCGTCGGCGCCGCGTCCTCGCTTCCTGTCGGATCCAGCAGCAGGAGCCTTGAGGTACGAGTCGTCTGTACAGTGCAGAGTAGCGAGAGTCAGTCATTCAGTCCAGATAGAACTGTAGGAGCCCCGAGAAGCATCCGCAAGCGGAGCGCGAACTTACAGCCCTTGATGATGTTTCCGAACTGCGCTGCACCGGTGGAGGGGGCGGCCGAAGCGGGTAGAAGAGCGTCGGAGAGGTACGAGCCCTCGAACGCGTAGATGGAAGCCTCCAAGCCAGTCTGCAAAGGGAGCCAGCGAGCGGGTCAACACACGCCCGTGCAGGCGCTGTAGTGTGCGCTGTCACGCCGACGTCGCGCAGAGCAGCAAACAACTCACCAGATCTTGATCCACCTTCTTCTTCCGCTCCAAGTAGCCCCTCAAGTCCTTCTTGCTCGCCTCGAGCTTCTTCCTCAGCTCTGCCTGGCTCAAGCCGTCGAGAGGGTGTGGTGGCTTGGGTACAGCAGCCTCCTTATCCTTGCCCTTGCCTTCTTCGTCCTTGCCGTCGCCCGCCTTCTCTCCTGCTGCCTTGTCGCCGTTTGTCCCGGCTTGCTTCGCTGGACTGACTGCTGCTGCTGCTGCTGGGGTGGCAGAGGCGGATGTAGTGGCCTCCTTGCTGGAATCGGCAGGTGCAGCGGACATCGAGGTGTCGAAAGACTTGTAGCGAGAGAATGAGGTCTAGGAGCAAGCTTGCCGGTGGACTCGTTCGTTTGACCTCCTCGTCCGAGGTCGATTAGCTGAGATTAGCTGGTCGATTTCTGTAGGAGGGTTGGCCTAAGCTCAAGGCTGCAGAGTACAGTTTAGAATGTATCAGAGGGTCTGTTCGACCTCCCACTGCACCGCTACATGCTATTGTCGGCGTTCTCGGCGGACGATTTCGCAGCTCCGAGTCGGCGCCGTTTCTCGACTTGCTCTGTACGAAATCAGTCAGTCGAGCAGCTCTTTCATCAATATGACCCGGTTGAGAAGAACCCTGAAGTGAGAGTGTCAGGTCTGTATGGAACACGATTCACGGAGGAAAAGAGTGCTCGGCGATGCAGTCCGCGGAGCAGCCTGACTCCAAGACTTTCTTGCTTCGCCTCTTGGCTTCGCTTCTGAACCGTCTTTGCTTGTACTCGACCGCCACGTCCAGCCCACCTCCCGCGCAGACCAAGAGGGAGCGGGACTTGGATGCCTTGCTGAGGCATATCGCAGGGGTTCGCTCTCTACTCGAAGAGGCGTCCACAGAAGGTTCACCCTCAAGGAGTCGGAAGCTAGAAAAGGTGAAGCTGGCTCAGGTAAGTGGAGAGGAGATACGTGTCGAGCGACGGAACGACCGCGCTGACCTGACTGGCAGACGGCGCTGGACAAGGCGACGAGGGATGTCGGCTTCATCAAACGCAACACCGTCGACGCCGAACAAACTTCGGCTAGGACTTCCGCACTCGAGAAAGATTTGAAGGAGGCAAAGGACACGCACAAAACCGAGCATGTGAGCCCGTTTGCGCCACCTTTGCACAAATTGCAGCGAGACGAGGAAGGTGCACTACTGACTTCGGTCCCTTTCATTGTCATGCAGGAGAAGTACGTCAAGCTACTTGAGGACGTCAGAGGGCTACAGCACAGTGGAGAGGCGACACGCGCAGAGCAGGTGAGTTCGACTGACAATCGCCCTCAGCGTTCGGCGCCCAGCAAGGCAGAGCTCTGCTGACGCAGCGACACCTCCTTATCACAGGCAAAGTGTGTTCAACTTAGAGCAGAGCTCTTGCAGATGAAAGACGAGAGGGATGAAGCTGCCGTAAGATCAGCTCCTACCCATCGCCGAGCTTTCGGCGCACCTTCGAACTGACACTTCACTTCTCAGCACGAGTACACCGAGACCGTGACGCCGATCTTGTTGCTACCACTACTTTCCGCCATCGCCAACCACGGTAGCCCTCGCCTGCTCAACGCCAGCAAGAACCCCGAGCCCACCGAGCACCAAATCATGGCGCTCGCCGGAGGGCCCGATCCTATCCTCTCGCCAGGTGAGTCGCATAGGATACCCTCGGCTAGTGACCACTACCAACACATAGCGCCAATAGCGCTCGCAAGTCAGCTCCTCCGACTCGTTCACCACCCCTCCGAACTCAAGAAGCTCAAGAGCACTCGAAACCGACTCGCTCATCCCCAGGGCCTCACTGAGCATGGTCACCGCTCTTCTTACGCTCGGATGGCGGAGGCGTTGGACCGATTTGGTCCTCCTGGACATGGGCTCAACTGGAGCTCGACACTGCCCCTCATGGAGAGCAAAAAGTCACTCGCTTCGGCGCGGCTCGGCAACCTAGGAGTTCACGGCACGGACTCGCTCGAATGGGTGAGGTCTCTCTGCTGATGACGCAAAGGCAGTTACTGACTTTCTTCATACCGCAGGACGAGTCGGACTATGACCCTGAAGGAGTCCATCGCCCTAACGTCGGAGGGCTCCAAGTTCCTCTCGGCCCGAGGGGGCACTCTCGAACCGGTTCCCGCTCGTCGTACAGCTCCAGCGGTTTCTCACCTCGACCTCCGACACGAGGCTCGGGTCCTGCATTCTCTGCTAGTGCCCGCGGCGAAACGAGTCAGCTGTTCGGACAGGTCAGTCTGGCTTCATCGCCGAGCTCGTCTTGAGCTCGCTCGGATCAGTACTGACGCTCTTGGAGTACAGGGTACGCCTTGGAGCGAGCACAGCTCTTCGGACGAGGAGGACCACCGCAAGAAGCGGAAGCGTGAGCTCAGGCCTTCGCACGGCGAAGGGCGAGCAGGATTGTTTTCTTTCGACGATGATGCCCACGGCAACTAGCAAGGTGTGGTCGAGAGTGCTCAGAAAAGCTCGCTAGCTCCTATAGATCTCCTGGAACCCATCTCGCTACTTTGGCTTGGCCGAGAATTGCTTCGTTAGGGTCGTTGCAGAGACAGGAAAGAAGGGGAAACGAAGAGGTATCTATAACAACGAGAGCGCGGCCTAAGAGAGCTCAAGCCATGAGACCGGCGGGGAAACTAAAGTCGGTCTGGTCCTGCTGAGCAGCGCCGTTGAGCGAGTAGGCGATTCGGAGTCGTAGTCGAACGAGAGCCTGCGAGAATTATCGAGACGAGATCAGCGAGCGCTTCGTGTAGGACAAGGCAAGAAGAACGTACACCAGGAGCGGCGACCATGACGCGAAGCTGTTGAGTCTCGGTCGCGCCGGGCGAGACGTCCGTCTTGGACATGGCGAGCATCTGCAGCTTTTGAGTCTGTAGGAGGTCAGAGCGAAGGGCGAAATCAGCTTCAGTTCGCTCGTCAACAGCTCGAAGCGTTGAACCTACCTTGGGAACGGCGGCCTGGAAGTTGACGCTCTGCACCGCCTGAGTAGCCGTGAAGCGAGCCAAGATGTTGACGACAAGCTTGTTGGAGCTATCCCTCTGCGGCGTAAGGGTAATCTTGAGCCCATTACTGTTGTACGCCTCGAGCTGTTGTGGTGCTGCTGACGCTGCTGGGGTGGGCGCTGGTGGGGGAGTAGCAGCGACGGGGGCGGGAGAGGATGTGAGCGAGGAGAAGAGGTCGGCCGAGGCGGATGGTGGTGCCGAGTAGGAGGAGGAGGAAGCGCCGGTGGGTTGGGGAGAGAGGGAGGTTTGGCCGAAGAGGCCCATGATGTCGTCGACGGCCGAAGTGGCGGAAGGGGCAGGGGCGGAGGGCGCGGCGGAGGGCATCTCGTCGTTGGAGCCAAAGATATCGGCGAGAAGATCTTGAGTCGTCTGCTGCTTGGCGGCCGATGGAGCTGCCGTTGTAGGAGAGCTGGCCTCGTCGCCCATGAGGTCGAGCAGCGCCTGCGAAGGGGAGAAGAAAGGTCAGCCTCGTCTCGCCTGTCGCACCCTCGAGCGAACTCACATCCTTGTCCCGCCTCAACGAGCCGACCGGCCTTTTCTCGCTAACCGTGCCCATAACCGTCGCCTTAATTTCCGGCGGCGGCATCCGCTCCAGCACACCTCCCTTGATGCCATCCATACCGAGCAGCGTGCCAAACTCGATACTCCTCTGCTGCAACTCCAACTCAATGCTCGTCTCAAAGCCCTTGAGCGCCTTCCTGATCCTCGCCAGCTGCGTCGGGTCCGAGAAGCGCGTCGAAAGCTTGGTGAGGGCGGTGAGGACGAATCCGCGGATATTGTTGTTGGTGTAGGGCGAGAGGAGAATGTTCTCCATCAGATCGAGGACGTCCTTCTCGCTCACAGCGTCGCTCGTAGTAGCCGTCGCCTCCTCATCCTCGCCCCCCGCGGTCGTTCCACCCTGGAGAAGGACGTCGCCGAACTCTCCGATGACCCATACTCCAGCGAGGGTGAGCGACTCTTGCGAGACGTCGGCGCGGAGGGAGGTGTAGAGCTTGAAGACGGTGTAGGATTGGAGGTCGACCGTGTGGGCGATGAGGCGGATGAAGCCCGAGAGGACCTCCTCACGGACAAAGTTGCCGGCCTGTGAGATGTCGAGGGTCAGCTATGTCTTACAGACGAACGAACAGAGCCGCGCACCAGCTTCAGCACCCTCAGCACCGTATCGATATGCCACCTCCGGTTCGGCGCGAACCTCTCAGCAGCAGCACAGACCTGAGTAGTCATGCCGAGCTTAAACTCGTTATCTGCGACCTCGAGGAAAGCGAGCAGCTCGCGCGTGAGGACGCGGACGTTGGACTCGTTGATGAGGGCGTAGGAGAGCTCGAGGGCACGCCGACGGATCGAAATGTCGCCGTCGCGGAGGCAGTCGAGGATGATGGAGCGGTGGCGTTGGACGGCGTTGGTGTCCATGGCGACGACCTTGTTGAGGGTGTTGAGGGCGACGTAGCTGTTGGGGAGCAGGAGGCGAAGAGGTCAGCTTCCACCTGCTCAGCGCAGGACGGCGAGGGTTGGCGAGAAGGCAAGCTCACCGGATGTTGTTGTCCCTGTTGCCGAGGAACTTTCCGAGAATGTTGATGGCCATGACGCGAAGTCCCGACTCGGCCTCAATCTCGAGGATGGTGAGGACCGTCTCATAGAGGATCGAATTGCCGACGTTCTTGGCCGACTCGGTATTGGTCGCGACCTGTTGTTCGAGGACGACGAGCGACAGAGCGAGTAGGAGAAAGGGAAGAGGAGAAGCGAGGGTCAGCTCCGCTCCTCCAATCGCGCTGAGCGCCGTTAACCCTCACCTGAGCCAGAATATCGTTCATCGCCTCGCTCGCCTCAGCATCATCCTTTCCAAGCATCCTCAACAGCCGCAGAATCTTGACCTGTAATCGCAAGCGCCGGGTCAGCTCCAGCTCGCCGTCCATGGTGTCGAGTGGCGACGCTCACCTGCAAGAACGGGTCGGTAATCCCGCTAACGTCGTGCTCGGGGCTATAGCCAGTGGTAACGAGCGCCTTGAGGTGTCGTACGAGGATCGGAACGGCCTTTCAAAAATCGCGCTCAGTTCAGCTCAGCTCAGCTCAGCACGGCTCCCTCTTCACCTCGCTCAGCTCGACTCACCTGCCTGAACGGCTCCCCCCCAACCAACCTACACATCTCCGTGACCAAAGTAACCCCCGTCAACAACACCCCATGATTCCTATCCCCCAACAGTCCCATCGCCCTCCCTTCAAAATGATCAACTAGTTCGGGCACCTTGTACAGACACCTCAACGCGGCGAGGGCTGCTTTCTTCCGGATATAGGCGTTTCCGGAGCCGAGGCAACGCTCGACTTCGGTTACGAGGTCGCGAGCCATTTCCTCGGAGGAGATGTTGGCGAAGGTGCAGAGGGCGAGAGAGACGGTCGAGGCGTTCGAGTGGTTCATGTCGCTGTTTGACGACGAGGGTCGCAGGAACGAAGGGCAGGGAAAGAATGCAGCGAAACGAACGGGTGAGCGCGTGAGAAAGGAAGGGTGGGCGAGGAGAGAAAGAGGGCGAAAAGCGAGATCAGCTCTCGCTCGGCGAAGGCGACGCGACGGTCCGCGATAAGCGACTCACTTCTTCAACGAGTTGGTGACGAGCGTCAAGACCTCCTGATTCTCGTCGAGGAGGAGCATGATGCCGAGGTATCCTAGGCGCTTGTCAGTGAACCTGTGGTGATGGGCGAGGGTCGCGAGAGGGTGAGGCGAGACGGGGCCAGAGGAGAATGGAGAGGAGGGAGGGTGGAGAGGGGGTCAGTGCTGTCTTCTTCACGCGCTCAGCATTGTCAATCTTGCCGAGAGCCTCTCCCGAATCATTCGGGAGGGTCAAGGCGGGCAGCGATGACCGCCGCCGAGACGACGTCCGACCAGACGAGATCTCGAGTGCTCTGGACCGTAAACAGCAAGGATCTGGCCGCAGGCGAGGATGTCTCCCTGGAGTATCTCTGCCAGCCCTCGAGCACCGCTCAAGAGGCCAACCAAAGAACCTCAGTCGTCCTTTCGCCTCTTCCTCTCCCCCTCCCCCTCGTTCTCGCTTCCTCTCCCCTCCCTCCCGCCTTCCTCTTCTCTCTTCCTCCCTGCTCCCTCCTCGTCAATCACATCGAAAGCGCCCCAACTCACCTCGGACTAGCGACCAATTTCAGACACTCGATCTGCCCAAAGTGCGCCGGATAGCCGAGCATGTGGATGTAGAGCAGTTTGGCGACATTGTGGTGGCGGGTGAAGGAGTCTGTTTGGTCGAAGGAGTGGGAAGGGGAGGGAGTTGTGGTTAGTGAGGATTCGATTAGACGTGAGGGAGGTTTGAAGAAGGGTGTTCGGAGCGAGAGGCCAAGTGTGGGAGGATGCAGCCCATGCAGGAACACTCCACTCGGCTGAACTTCGAACCAAGGGGGGGGGGCATCGCACTGAGCCCGTGCCGTCGCCGAAGAGAACGTCAAGGCTAGCCTCCCGACTCGATGTAGCATGAGCGAGGAGGGGAGCCTCACGTCGGCAACGTTGGAGCTCTCGGCGCGAGCCAGGAGTCGGAAATCACAGCCACGCCTTCTCGAGCAAGACAGGCCAATCTCTCAGCCGACCAGCGAACACGCCGACGCCTCACTTCGAGGCGCGGCTAGTCCGCAAAGGCCGAGCAACGCCGCTCGTTCGAACCGGACGGCCGAGCTGGGCCAAGTGGAGGGTCAAGTCGGGCGGGCGGGAAATGGGTATCTCGAGCATAGCACCTTCCTCGACGTTTGGAGCAGAGCTACCAACCACTCGTTGAGTGAGCGATGGGCAGCTCCGCAAGCGCCGAGACGGCGCTGCCCGAGTCGAGCTCTCGGCTTCGAGCTCGGGCTCTGAGCGCCCCGAGAACAGCGGCGGGTCATATTCAGCGGAGCGGGATGCTCTTTAACCACAACCGCCCCTTCACTCCCGTGAGGAGCGAAAGGGCCAGACGAAAGGCGATCACCGCTCCAGCACTGCTTAACAGAAGGTCGCGAAGCTCCCCGCAGCGGCAAGACACTACGACATTCCAGATCCACAAGCGGCTCAGCGAAGAGTGTGTATCAGCTCCCTTCCCACTCTTGACGAGCGGAAGGGGACGCCGAACCCTCGAACTCGACAGCCGCTTCAGCCAAGTCCAGCTGCAGTCGGTCTCTTCGACCCCACACAGCACAAGCCTCAGAATGTCCAACAGCTGTATGAAGTCGCCAGAAAGCCGACGAGCCCCAGTGCTCTACGAGCGCCAGAGCGAATCGGAGCGCCAGCGGGAGTCGCGAGGAGCTGCCTGCCTGAGCACGAGGCCACGACACGAGAGAGGCTTCGAGTTCCAAGCAACCTTGCGCAGCCTCTTCAAACCCACAAGCCAGGGAGCCACAGCCCGCCCTTCAGGGAAAGGGAGACCGCACGCGCCCTTGCGTCGTGCTCGAGGTGCTGCTGCCGCTTGGTGCGAGCTGCTTCTGCATCGGGTGTGGCTTCACCACACTCCAGCTTTGGTAAACCACCTCTGTCCAACAACTGCCAGCGCCCGCCTCACCTCACCGAGCTGGCGAGATGGTGCTGACGCGCCGTGTTGACGGGGGTTCGTCGGTCTGTCTAGCAGCTGCACCTCATCCAGCGTCTGCTGTCTTCCTCTGCACTGCAGCCTTCCGTCTCCTCCCACCCACCCTTGCCCAGCCCTCCTCGCCGAGCTCTCCCCCCTCCAGTTGCAGCCGAAGCGCACACCACCTCGACTCGACGTCCAACTCACCTTCCTCCTTGAAGCTAGTCCTGATGACTGCACTCTCTTTGACGATTAGAGCTCTCTCATCTGCGATCGTCTTGGTCGCTCGGATGGCTTTGATGAGCGCTTTGAGGTTGTAGAAGACCATTGGGCCTCGTTCGTTGGAGGGCTGAGGAGGTGGAGGGAGAGGAGGGTGAAGGCCCAGCAGGTGGAGCAGGTGGTGGGGATGTAGCCTTGTAGGGTTGGGACGCTGGCCGAGGCGAGAAGAGATGGGGAGACGAGGTCAGGTGTGGCAGAGGCAGAGGAGAGGGCGGGAGAGCCACGAGCAGCTGTTGGCTGAGGGGGATAGGGGAGGTGCGATAGGGTGCGATTGAGGTGCAGAGTTGGTCAAGCAATAATAGTTAAGTAGCTCAGATGTTCTTTCACCGCCAAATCAAAGCTCAGCTGATGAGCTACAACTTTCGGCGAACAGCTCATCCTAGCAGGCGCAGCAGCTCGGCGCTCGATCTCGCTCGTGGCTGTAGCTCAACTAATGGGATAATTCTGGAGCTTGTTCTGCTCCTTTCATACGCTCCGACAGTCTCTGCTACTCTATATCGAGCTACATCTTGCACCCTCACCCCAGACCCCCCCCCCTCCACGCGTCTCCGTCGCGCTCAGGCTTTCCCTCTCCCTCTTCACTCTTCGCTCTTCATCTCGCTTCTTCGACTACGCTACAAATTCAGCAGTATTAGACCGTCTTTCTTCCCCTTCTCTAGACAGCAGCTACAAGGCTACAGCAACCGCCAGCAATGACCGCTCCCTCCTCCTCACTTTACCGCCACGCTCTCTCCCCTACAACCTTCCCATTCGACCTCAGCGCAGGAGCAGAAACCCTCCCTCCATCTTACTCCACCTCACTCGCTTCTTCATCCTCAGCTTCAGCTTCCGACGATGAACACGAGCAGCAGGAGCAGAGACTAGCGGGACAAGCGTGGGCGCCCAATAAAGTCGTCCCAGAGCAGAGTCATGATGATTTCTTATGGATGATGACCGAGGAGCCACATAGGACTAGGAGAAAGGCCATCCTCAAGGCTCACCCCGAGGTGCGTCCCATCCTCGCGCTCTTTCGCTCTTCTCGGCCCTGCACAGAAGGAAGGCTAATGCGGCTCTCCTACTATAACACCAGATCCGCAAATTAATGGGCTACGAGCCCCTCACAAAGTACATCGTCCTTCTCGTGACCCTGATCCAACTCCTCACCGCCTACTCCCTGCGGTCGACCCCCTTCTTCTCCCTCACCTTCTTCTTCCTCGCCTACATCATCGGCGGCACCGCCAACCAAAACACCTTTCTCGCGGTGCACGAGATTACCCATAACCTCGCCTTTCGGGGCGTAAAGGCGAATCGTCTGTTTGCGATTGCGGCGAATGTGCCCATTGGTGTGCCGTTTGCGATGATGTTCAAAAAGTATCATATCGAGCATCATAAGGTGTGTTTCTTGCTACTCGGTCGCCGCAGAGAAACGACGACTCGAGGACCGAGCCGAGAGCTGACCTCGGCCCACCCACCAATAGTTCCTCGGCGAGGATGGCATGGACACGGACGTGCCGACCAAATTCGAGCTCCTCGTACTCAAGACCGTATTGGGCAAGACGTTCTTCGCGTTCGTCTCCCCATCTTCCTCTTCTCCTCCCTCCCTCCCTCTCTCTCTCTGACTCCCTCCTTCCCTCTCCCTCTCCCTTCTCCACCAACCCCCAACAGCGCCTTCCAAATCTTCTTCTACGCCCTCCGCCCCGGTTTCGTGCGCCAACACTCGCCGACCCGATGGATCGCCTTGAACTGGATCGTCCAACTCTCCTTCAACGCCGCCATCGTCAAGTACTGGGGATGGCACTCGATGCTGTACTTGCTTTTGAGCAGTCATATGGCGGGGAGTTTGCATCCCTGCGCGGGCCACTTTATTGCGGAGCATTATCGTGAGTATTTCCCGAGGGGGGTTTGACGCTCGGCGAGCGCTGACCTCGCCCTCCCCCTCCCTCTCGGCGGCCCGTTTCAGTATTCGACGGCCATGACCAAGAGACGTGGAGCTATTACGGTCCGCTCAACATCCTCGCCTACAACGTGCGCTCTCCTCCCCTTCCCCTGCCTCGTCTCCCTGCCCTCCACTAACTTTCTCCCTGCCCCTCCCTGCCCCTCCCCCCCGCGCACCCGCACCGCACAGGTCGGCTACCACAACGAGCACCACGATTTCCCCTCCATCGCCTGGACCAAGCTGCCCGCTCTGCACCAGATGGCGCACGAGTTTTACGACCCCTTGCCCCAGCATAAGAGTTGGCCGGGGGTGACTTGGAAGTTCATCACTGGTACGTTGCCCTTCCTTTCCCCCCTCCGCCTCCGCCGCCCACGCCGAGCTGACGATAACGCGCGCAAACAGATCCCAACATTGGCATGTGGTCCCGACTGAAACGACCGTCCCGCACGGGTTCCTCGCACGCTGATAATGGTGGGGGAGGCGAGCTTGGAGGGAGGGACGCGGTGAGGGACGCGGGGGGGTTGAAGGATGAGTAGAGTGCTGGAGCGAGGGAGGGAGGGAGGGCGGGGAGGGAGGGGGGGGAAAGGGAGAAGGTGCGAGGGAGAATGTGCGATGGACACTTTGTTGCATTGATTGAGCGAGTTCTTTCGTTTTCGGTTTGCGAGATGGTGGCGAGATGATGAGGACAGGGAGCGAGAGGTTCGGAGCTCGGCGAAGGCTCGCATTCGCGTTCGCAGCTCGCTCCACCCTCGCCTGTTCACTGGTATATCGAGTGAGTTCAATCATTGCTTGCCCTTCTCCGCGATAATCAGCACGCGTAAGATGGCCTACACGGGCTCAAGACGATCAGCTCGAGCTCGGCGCCGACTCGAAGGAAGGGACTCACTTGTCCCTTGCGCTGGGTATCGGCAATGAGCGCCGCGAGAAAGGTATTGATAATCTCGCTCCCCGCTGGAAGTGAAGGGAATACAGCCTTCGCTGCGTTCTTGATATCGTGGGGCAGAGCTCGGCGATCGATGGCCTGCAAAGCGCGAACGTCGTCGTAGGGGTCAGCTGGTGATTGAGTGTTTTCATCGGAGACTCTGTAAGAAGCCATAGAGCATGGAAGCGCCGCTCTGCACATCCTCGTGGACCTTGCGCGCTCGCTGGTCCCCGCCGGAGAGGCTCGGCGAAGGGAGACTGGCAGGGCGGACAGCACCGACTCACAAGATGAAAAGCCCGTCGAGCTTCGCTGTACTGCTTCCATAACTCTTTGTAACGCTCTGCCTCGACGTCCGAGTCAGCCAAAAACCCTGTACCGCGTCCTTCAGTAGAGCCTCACCTTCAATCGCCTTCATCACCCTCCTCTGCATATCCTTCAACCTCTGCAGCATCTCCCGCTTCTCCTGCTCCACCCTCACATCATCGCGCCCTTCCAATCGCTTCCATTCGGCGTCAACCTCCTTGAACAGCTTGCCCACAGCATTGTGCAGCTCGTTCTCGACCTTCGGCGTTAAGGCATGGCCCGAGGAGAGGATGTCGCGCAGGCGTTCGGTGATTGAGGCCATGTCGTCGTGCACGGCGTCGCGAGTAGAGTAGGCCATGGTAGACATTGTCGCAAGGGAGCCAACGAGACGGCGAGAGAGTGAGGTCGGAAGGTCGGCGATGGGGTGGACTCGAGAGGGCGGCGTGGGAGCCGGTGGCAGAGGCCAAGAGAAGGGTGCAGGAGAAGGGTGCAGAGATTCCAAGACAGAGAAGGAGAAGAGCCTCTCGCTCCGTGCAGCTGACAGTGAGGAGTCACATGCAAGTCCGAGGCATCGCCGAGGCCCTCTCCTTGCTCTCTCCTTCCTTTATCTTTCCCTCTCACCACCATCTCAAACCGCTCGCCATGAGCCAAATCATCGTCAATCCTACCGACAGCGTACAAAACTTTGACGACCGCATCCTTCAAATCCGGGACATGCTCGATCCGGGCGACCTGCCACCGAGAGAGCTGGCGGACTTGACGGAGAGGCTGGTAGCCTTTCACAACAGCTGCGGCGAGAGGCTCATGGCAACTGCCGCGTTGGAGAGCCCGCTCGATCGTGCTCGGAAACACGCTCAGATTGGCCGTGAGATCGATAGGCTGAAAAGGGAGGTGGTCGAAGCTATCAAGGGTGAGCTCGACTTCCTTGGTTCCCAACGAGCTGTACTAACTCCCTTTGGAATGCAGCGTACCGCGACACGGCTCTCAGAGGACAACGAGCCCTCCTCGAAGCCCTGAACGCCCAAATTGACGGTCACAAAGGATCCTCGGCGCTCAAGCAGGCTTGCAAGGAGGTCTTACAGGACCCGCCGGGCTTCGACACTAAGCTCACTGCTCGAGATATCAAACTCCACACTATGCTCGCCGCTGAATCGAGTCGGGCCCTCCTACACCTCATGGACTGTATCGTCAAGTCTGGCCCTCGGCGCCGTTCGAGCTCGGTGAGTCGGGTGTGTTCTTCTCTCTCGGTCTCTTGGCCGGCTGGTTCTGTAGACTGTGTTTTCTGACCTTCTTGCTCTCCCTTCCGCATAGCAAACCCCCCTGCACCGTCAATCTCTCGCCAAAGCCGAACGCCGAGATGTGCTCGTTGCCGTCGAGGGCAATCATGCGGGGAGCCACGACGCCTATGTTACCCGTCGGACAGCTCAGAGATATGAATGGTGCTGAGGGTGCAGCTTGAGATGTGGAACGCGAGGTTAGGGTGCGATGAGATCGTCGAGGAGAAGGTGCGCCGAGGGGCGAGGTAAGGGATTTGCGGGTTCGCATGAGTCGCGTATGAACCTCGAAGGTGCAAATTGAATCTAATTGCTGTGCTGTGATCTCGCCTTATGGCAATCTTTGCAACGAGGCAAATGCGGGAGGAGTGCTTGGGAAAGCTTCGGCGCTCAAGCACTTGCTCAAGCGGAAGCTCTCTTGGCTGATATGACAGCTCTGTAACCAAACAGCACGTCTGATTTCAGTGCGCACCCTTCTCCACCATGATCAAGACTTGCAACAAGACCTTCAACATGTAAACCGTCAGCTCGGCGTTCACGTCTAGGATGCGCAAGCTGGGCAGCAGACTCACCCGTCCCTTACGCTGAACATCTTTTGTGTGCCACAGTATAGAGGTGTTCGTGAGATAGATCTCGCTAGGTAAGGCGGGCACCACCGCCTTCGCCGCCTCCTTAATCTCGGCGCTCACGTGCCGGGCGTCGATGAGACGGTTGCAGGCAATGCGAGCGTTGGTGTACTCCTGGTGCACCTCGATATAACGAGCTGTGATATAAGGTGAGAAGATTAGTAAGCAGGAACTCTCCGGCGACAAGCAGAGCGAGACTCACCATGAATGAACTCCATAATCTTCTGCTTCAACCACTCAAAGTCCCCCAAGAGCACGCTCCCACGCTCCTCCTTACTAGGACCTGGCTCCAGCTGACTGATCTGCATTGCCTGAGGTCGGGCATATTGCCAAAGTCTTTCCACGTCGCTTTCGAGGTGGCCTGCACGTCGGGCTTCAGCGCATGCATTTTGCCCAACATGCCCAGGAGACCTTGATGGGCCGCGGAAATCTCTTCGGTGATCGTTGCCATCGTTGCGCGCGGCGACAAGTCAAGCTCGGCGAAAGCTTAGACGAGGGAGTGGTGGGCGGAAGTGGTAGTTGAGATGTGAAAGGCTGATCTGTAAAAACAGAAAGCAGGGAATCCTTCGTTTCTCCGCCCCAAGGAGGCAGGACAGCCAAACACCGAGGAGGGGCACTCCTGCTGTGCTCGGCGGTGCCGCAATTCCGATCATAATGTGCTCCCTGACTCCTTCGTCTCTTCGTCTCTTTCTCAGCTTTTCTCTCAGCTCTATGCCGCCCGCTCAGCCTGAAGACGGTGCCACCGCTGCGGCTCAAAAGCAGCTCACCGAGATTGCCGAGAGGCTCACGCCGAACGATATCTTGGACCCTGCAGAGCTACGGGAGCTTCAAGAGAGCCTGCACCACATCCGTAACGACTGCAACAGGTTTTTCGAGGAGGCAGCAGAAGCGGAGACGTCCGAAGAGCGTCTCCGCATTCGCAAGGCGATCCGCGACGAGATCAAGCTGTTCAGAAAAGAGATTGAGGAAGCGGTGACCAGTCCGCTTTGCCCCGCCGACAACTCTCCAATAATCCAGCTCACCACCTTGCTGAATCAGAGTACCGACAGCAGGCGATCCACGGGAAGCAGCAGCTTCTCAGCCACCTAGACCTCCAAATTCACGGGCACAACGGCTCGCCAGCGTTCAAAACAGCATGCGGCGAGGTCTTACGAGACCCGGATGGCTTCGATGGGCTCAGCGCCTTGGATATCATCCAGACCACGCGTGAAGCTGCCAAGTCGTCTCAAGCTCTCCTTCGGCTGATGACCGTCGTCCATCCTCGTCGTCCGACCTCACCTGTGCTTGTTTCATGATATCAAGAGTTTAAGCTACTTTGCTGACGGTTCATTCGCCCTCCAGCACGCCTCGCCGCATCACCACTCCCTCGCCAAAGCCGAGCGCCGAGAGGTCCAGATCGCCGTGGCTGGGAGTGGCCCGGAGAGCCACAACGCCTACATTACGACTCGGACGGCACAGAGATATAGCTTGGGCTAGGCCTAGATTACAGGGGATGCAGGGCTCGAAACTAGGATGAGAGGGGGGTTGGGGCTGCGCCGAAGTGTGAGGGGATGGGATGCAATAGCTCGAGTAGCTGTCCAGGAAACCAGAGAACATATCAAAATGCTTAGCGAATTGCAGCGATTTGAGGTCAGCCGGTTAGCGAGCTCGGCGGCGAAAAGGCGAAGAAAGAGCTGCTCGGCGAAGGGTTCGGCACTCGGCGGGCGGCGCACATGCTTCTCCTCGCTAGCAGTTGGTATAGTGTGATTGTCAAGAGATAATATAACATTCGATAGCTCGCCATCTACTCAGCTACAGCATTTGTCTCCCTCCCCTCGGTTCGACGGATGAGGCGAAGGGGGTCCGAGCGTCCAAAAACGCGTCTCTCACTCCTGCCACATCTCCGCCGATTCTCAACAGACTCGGTACAGCACAAGCTGGGGCAGACAGCTTCCTCTCTCCTGTACGTCTGCTCACTAGTCTTCTGCAGCTACTCGCCGAGCAAGGCAGCAGCTTGAGCTCAAGACTGACGCGTTCGACCATCACAGCTCCTTGCTCTCTCCCTCTGCAGCGCACCAGATCGAGCAAGAGATGCCACCCTCCTCTTCGCCAGCACCACAAGCCTCTGTGCAGACCACCCTCGACGCTCACACTCAACGCCTCAAGGCCGTCGTCAATGGAGAGCAGCACGAGGGGGTCAATGGGCTCTTCTTCGGAGGCGGAGGCGGAGGCAAGCTGCCTGGCGAGCTGTTTCTGGAGGTAGCGGGGTACTGTGTGAGCTCTATTCTCTCTCAATTGAGCTGTAGGCGAGCTAACGAGCTGAGCGAGAGCAGACGGACGACTTGGTCCCCCTCACTCACGTCTGTGTGAAGTGGAGGACTCTGATCCTCGCCGCCTCGAGCCTCTGGGACAGGCTGGACGGCAGTGACGCGGTGGAGGTGGCCAGCTTCGAATCGGTGGAGAGGGTCCGAGCTGTAGCGGCTCGGTCGAAGGGCGCTCTCAAAGCCCTGCACCTCGGCTTCAACCTCTCCGGCGAGCGCGCCCTCGAGGTTATGCCCGTCGTCTCGATTCTCCGCCAAGTGCTGCACGAGATTGCTCAAAAGGACGGAGGAAGGGCCTTGAGGGAGCTGTCGATGGATTTGAAGGCGTACTGCGATGTGGACGATATCGAGCCGGCGTATTCGGCCATTGTTGTGGCTGCGCAGGTGAGTTTTGCCGTACTGCACTACATCAAGATGACCACGATCTCTCGTCTTGTTCTCGTCGCCCTCGGCGATGAGGGAAGACGCGTTCGGGAGCTGACCGATGTACCGCACAGTTCCTCGAGTTCTCGGCGGTCAACATCACAAAGTAAAGACGTCGTTCTGCATCTCTTGTGCTCAAGACCTCACCGATTCGAATCTGCAGACTCACCATCGAGACTCGCATCCGTCGCTACCCCGGAGGAGCGCCCTTCTTCGCCGCGATGCCTTCACTCGAGGTGAGGAATCGTCGTTCGACAGTATGGGCCTATAGAGGAGGGCTGACGCTTTTGTCCAAACCGCAGGAGCTCACCCTCACCTCTCGCACCGAGGAGCCGTTCGCCGAGTCAAGATTGCCCGACTTCTTCAGCACATCGGCTACGATCCAGGTGGGTGAACGTGAATCTCCCACCGTCGAAGCTCTGACATCTCGTCCTCCAGGACACTCAAATCACCACCTCGGCGTTGCGCAAGCTCACCTTGTCGGGTGAGTCAAGCGATGAGTGCTCAAGACGAGACCTAGCTGACACTCAAGCTACCTAGGGCCCTCGCTCATGGACGCTACTTTCCCCTCGTTTCCTCACCTCAAGATGCTCGACCTCTAGTAAGCCCTATCCCCCCATCTTTGCGTACGCTGCCCATCGCCGAGCTTCGCCGCTGACCGTCGCTCTTCGCTACGCAGCGACACGCAAGTCTGCAACCTCTACGGCCTGCTCTCCAAATGTGCTGGTACCCTCGAGACGCTCGGTCTTCAACAGATCCGCTCCAACCCCGCCATCAACTTCCAACCTACTCCTCCCGAGGGACAGACGAAGGATCTCCCTCCCGCGCTGCACCTCCCTTACCTCACCGAGCTCTCCCTTTGCGGCTATCAAACGCCCTTCCTGTGGACCGCCGCCACTCTCACGACCTCCAACTTCCTCGTCGAAGCCTTCTCGCTCAAGAAGGTCGATTTCGGCCAGCAAGGACATTTCGACGAGGAGTGGGCTGGCGAGGAGGGAGTCGGGGATTCCGAGGGATACCAGACGTTGACGATTGAAGGATTGTCGACCTTCTTCCGCGACTCGCCTTCCCTCGTCGAGCTCGACCTCGCCGGAACCAACGTCACGCCCGAGATGCTCTTCACCACTCTGCCGAACGCCAACACCAGCCTTTCCAAACTCTTCCTTGGCTACGCGGCGACCGATTCGGTGATCGATAGGCTGCATGTCCTCGTGCCGAACCTCAAGTACCTCGACGTGCAGGCGGGAGGAGGGACGAGGGTCACGCTGCCGGCGCTGGCGAGGTTGGCGAGCAGGCTGAGGAACAGCAACTCGGCGCAGTTGTCGCGTTGGCTGGCGGTGTGGAAGCTGGTGATGGTGACTGGTGAGCTCTCTCTGTCTCTCGGGGCTGAGAAGCGCCGAGCTGACCCCACTTCCGCCGACCCGACAGACGAGCCCTCGCCCGAGCCGACGCTCCTCACCCTTCGCAACGATCTCCGCACCCTCCTTCTCTCCCTCTCTCCTACCCAAGTCTCTCAACTCACCACCACCCTCACTCTCAACGACCCTCCCAACAGCCTCGCCTTCCCGGTCGTAAAGCAGGAAGTGATCAACCTCGCCGCTTCGCCCACTCCCTCGGTCGCAACTGGAGGAGGAGCCGGCAACAACAAGAAGGGACCGCTCCCCCGTCCTGCGGCGCCTCAAGGGATCGTCGATAGCGCGAAGCTGGCGCTCGGAAAGTGGCAGAAGAAGAGGGAGGAGCAGTGGGCGGTGGAGTTCTGTGAGACGACGGGAGGGGTCGAGTTGAGGTTCTGGGAAGATGATGAGGAGTGAGGTGGACGATACGCTTGAGCTTGCTTTTCTGATCTGTTCGCATGATACGAAGCTTCGATTTTCTCAGTGAAGCTGGCTTAGGCGCCGAGCAGGCGAGCGCCGAGATTTAGGAGGCTTAGCGGGGAAAGGTCTGCTTGAGCTACAGCAGAGCAGTGAAGTAGCTGTGAGCTACTCTCCTTTCATCTAAGTTGACTCTCCCGCCCCACGCCATTCGAATGAGTCGACCTTCGCCGCTCCTTCCCTTCCTACGTCTCTGCTCGTCTTTCTCCTCCAACAACGATGGTCCTTAAGAAGGTGGCAGCCAAGAAAGCTGCTGCTGCTGCTTCAGCTACAGCCTCCTCCTCAACGAACCACATCAAGTGCAGCGCGCAACAGAGCCGCTTCCACAGCGCTACTCTCGACACGACGACAGAAGTGGACATCAAAGACCTCACGATTTCGGTGGGAGAGAAGGATCTGGTGACTAGTAGTCATTTGAGGCTCAAGCATGGTGTGCGGTATGGGCTTGTCGGTCGGTGAGCGCCTTCACTTCTCCTCTGAAGCGCTGGGACTCGAAGGGAAACTCGCTGACTCGAATGCATCGCAGTAACGGCTCAGGGAAGAGCTCACTGCTCACCGCCATCTCCGAGAAGCTCATACCGGGCCTCAACCCCTCGCTACAGATCCTTCTGCTCTCTCAAGTCGACGACTCGACGCGAGCAAGCCAGGACGAGACGACCTCGGTACTGGAGCATGTAGTTCGTGGCGACAAGCAGCGCTTCATCGCGGTCAAGCGGCAAGAGGGTCGGTCCTTCTTTGAGTCCCCTCGTCACCGAGCTGACCTCTCTTCGCTTTGCAGCTCTTCTCGCGGCTGTCGAGGCCACATCTCTCGTCAAGACAGAGCGTTTAGTCTACACCCTTCAGCTCGAGGACCGGCGAGCCGAATTGGTGCAGGCGCAGCTTACGGCTTCGAGGAGGTCGGGCACGAGGGGCAAGGAGGCTCGAGACGAAGAGCTGAAGGCTGAGGCGAGGGTACAGGAGGCTGAGGAGAAGTAGGTCCCGCTGACACTCTCTTACGCTAAGCCCAGCACTGATGGATTTGCTCATAGGCTCGAGAAGGTCGGCGCCGCCGAGCCCGACTCGGAGATCATCTCGACCGCCACCGACATGCTTAACGACGTGCAGGCTACTCTCGAGCTGGTGAGCGCCGATGGGGAAGGCTTGAAACACGCTCTCGCTGACTCTCAGTCCTCCCGGCAGCTGGAAACTTCGACCGCCGACGCTCGAGCAGCAACGATCCTTCACGGTCTCGGCTTCTCGCAAGAAATGATGGACGGTCGCTACTCGGCGCTCTCAGGAGGTTGGAGATCAAGATGCTCGCTCGCTACTGCGTTGCTGGTGCAGTCGGATCTCGTGCTGCTGGATGAGGTGACCAATTTCCTCGGTTCGTCCCGCCGCCTTCCCGCGTTTTGCGCTGGGATCGGCTGACCCCTGATTGCGATCCCTCAGATCTCGAAGCTACCATCTGGTAATACATCCTCTACTTCGGTGTAACACCTTTCACTGACCCGTTTCGCCCACAGGCTCGAGCAATTCCTTGTCGAGCGAACGGGTCGAACGCTTTTGGTCGTCTCTCACGATCAGTCCTTCCTCTCCTCCGTCGTGGAGGAAACCATCATCCTTCGCAACTCTACTCTACGCTACTTCGAGGGTACCCCAACCGCTTTCGAGGTCAATGAGCGCAAAGAGAGCAAGCGGCTGCTCGGCGCCAAGGAGGCAATGGACAAGAAGCGGGATCATGTGAGCCTTAGCGGTCCTGCGTGCGGCTCGCTACAATATCTAACCTTCTCTCCCTTATGCAGATCGAGAAGTCGATACAGCAAGGTATGTAGAAGAGCGCGCAGCTCGGACCTCCATCGCCGAGCCTCGCTCCGAAGCTCCCGTCAGCCCTCCCAGCTACATTGACTGACTGACCGATCCCTTCATACAAGGTATTGCCTCGGCAAAGAAGACTGGTGATGAGAACCGGTTCGTTTGTCGCTGTTTTGCACTGAGCTCACTCGCTGACCCCTCCCTCAGGCAACGCATGGTCAAGTCTCGACAACGGAAGCTGGACGAGCGCTTCGGAGTCGAGACGTCAGCCAAAGGGACGCGCTTCAAGCTCAACCGCGACATGGCCGGCTTCCACCTCTCCAATCGCGCTGAGCTCGGTGTCGAGGAGCGAGAAGGCCGCGTCAAGATCAACCTCCCGCAGCCCGAGAAGCTCAGAACCATCGGCGACCTCGTCCACTTCGACAACGTTCAGTACAGCTTCCCCAAGGCCAAAACGCCCCTTCTCGCCGACGTCACCTTCACCATCGAGCAAGGTAGTCATCGAATTGCCTTGGTGGGCGCGAACGGGCAGGGAAAGACGACGCTCGCCAAGCTTATCATCGGGGAGCTACAGCCCACCAAGGGCAAGATTATCCGACACCCGCTTCTCCGGATTGGCCACTTCTCTCAGCACTCGGTGGAGGAGCTCTCCGTTCCGCTCGCCTCTCTTTCGCTCAACAACACTACCGTCACCGCTCTGTCCTACTTCCTTGACCACTTCGAGGCCAAGGGAGAGAAGGTGCTCGAGCAGGAGGCGCGAACTTTGCTCGGCTCGCTTGGCTTGCAGGGCGATACAGCAGCCCGAACGCCTCTCGCGCAGCTGAGTGGAGGACAGAAGGTGGTTTAGCTCCTCTCTCTCCCTGATTGGCCATTTGCTGATCTTCTTCCCAACTCCACAGGTACGCCTTGCCTTCGCTCTCATCGTCTTCCACCCCCCGCCTCTCCTCCTACTCGACGAAGTCACCACCCATGTCGACGCACCCACCATCAAAGCCCTCGCCCTCGCTCTCAAGTCGTACACCGGCAGTATAGTCCTCATCACGCACGACCGCTTCTTCAGCCGAGTCGTCGTCGAGAATGAGTCTTTCCGAGCGGCGTCGGGGATTGAGGATGAAGAGGAGGACAGCAGCGAGAGTGAGGATGAGGGTGTGGGCAAGAAGGGGATGACTTGGCGAGTGGGAGGAGGGAAACTGAAGCTGATGGAGAAGGGAATGGCCGGCTATGTGGGCATCGTCGAGAGGAAGCTGGCTCGGCGGAAGCGCGAGGCGGCGACAGCGGGATCAAAGTGACCCCCTATCACTTGAGCGATAGCAGTACACGTCTACACATATTGTCCCTCATTTCGCGCCACCTCAATACCTCTAGAACAGGCCGGCGAACGAGTCGATCAGCTCGGCGTTTGAGAGGTGAGGGGGGCGGAGGGCTGAGAATTTGTTAGAGCGGGCAGAAGTCAAGTGATGAGATGGATTTGAAGGTCCTCTTCAGCTGTTGAGAGTAGGAGAGACTAAAAGTCACCCTCCGTTCGTTTCGATCTGCGCCGAACCGCTCGCCGAACCGCTCGCCGAACCGCTCACGAAGCCATAGAACGAGCGCAGATGGACCAACAGCATTACGTCCTCGCCTCCAAACAGCTTCTAGGTACATCTTAACTCTTCCTTAACTCCTTCAACCGTCTCGCGCGGCTTGAACGACAAGGAAGGGGTATCTTTGCCGTTCGGCGAGGGTCCTGGCGCCTAGTAGACTGGGCGAGCGACGACGACGGGGCGCCTCTCGTGCTTGCTGATGATCCACCATGCGTGGATTACCCTTTCAGAGGTCCGAAGAGAGCATCAGCGAGTGTTAAGCAAGCAAACGAGCGCCGAACTTACCCCGGGATCCAGCCGAGGATTGAAAGGCAGATGTTGATCCAAAAGTCGGCTGTGGGTCATGAGATGCTGGTTAGCATCTGTTCGACGTGCTGCTCTCACGTCCTCCTAGACCACCGTTTCCCGTGCAGAGTCGAAGCGACAGCTCTGAGCTGGAACAAAGCGACGACGGCTCTACTGGACTGGACGAGAGACTCACCAGCACATCCTCGCTTCAAGAACACCGAGACCGGCGGGAGGAGAATCGCCAGGAGGTACAGCAGAACGTCCGAGTTGGAGGAGGGAGCGTCGCGGCGGCCCATTGAGTGTGCTTGTTGAGATGGGTAGTTGGAGGTCGAGGGTGATGCGAGAGGGCGATTCGAGCTGGTAGAGCGTAGGTGAGAACGAGCAGTGGGGATCAGGAAGAGAAGATACGAACTCAACCTTTGCGTCAGCTCCTTAGGCGAGGCGCTGCAAGCGCTGTGCAGCTCTGGGCTCAGAAGTATGACGAGTGGGTCATAGATCACTGCTGTACCTTATCAGCCGCCGAGCAGACCCCGAGATTGCTGCTGAAAAACGATTTGAAGCCCTGACCCCTGTGTTCTCGGCGCTCGGGCCTTCACATGCGAACGCGGAGAGAAGCTTCAAGCGAGTCGATGCACTCTATCACGAGATTAAGCTCGCGCTAGGAAGTGTCTGCTCACCCTTGAACTCTTACAATCTAGCTACACCCCTACATGCTGCCCTGCCAAGCTTCTGACGCTCTGCATCCACCTTGACCTCACCCCCTTCCGGTGTCAACTAGTAAACGTAATCTGCGCTAGCTCTTGATGCTCAGATGCTGAACGTGAGACGCCTCCAAGTCGATCTCGTGCCGGAGGTAGGGAGGGGGAAGGGGCTCGGCGAGTTTGAGGCGCTGATGCGAAAGGACGTTGGGGGCTTGCGGTTGCTGAGGCTCTGCGGCGCCTTGTGACCATACAATATAGCTAGCATGAACGACTGTGGAGGACGCCAAGAGACGATTGCGGCGAAGGGAAGAAACCACGAAGGCAGCGCCGAGCAACCGCCGCGACGCTCGAGCTACAACTGACCTCCAGGGAAATACCCTAGGCAGGTGAGGAGGAAGCAGAGCCAGAAATGAGCTGTAGGATGGTTCGGAACAAATCAGCTTAGGGTCGCAGAGCTACGCGTCTGAGTCGAAGGTCAAGCACCGAGGTGAGAGACTCACCGTCCAAGCCGCGTTTGAGCCCTACGGCAGCAAAAGGTAGCACGACCGCCAATATTCCGAGAGCAAGGTCTCTGCCAGTTGGACCGAGCGAGGGCGCCCGTTCGGCCATGGTTGTGGCAGGCGGGAGCTGGATGCATCTGGAGACCGAGGGCGGCGCCTTGAGGTAGGACAGGGTAGCAAGGTGCATTGAAAGGAAAGTGGTCTTTAAGGCAGATTAGACGTCTGGAAAGATTCTGCGAGAAGTAGAGGGCACAGAGAGCTCCAAAAAGAGTCCGAGGTTGGACAAACCCCGAGGTGGTTCAGCGGAGCAATTTGGCTCCTCCCTTGCGGGAGATGGGCTCTCGAGGAGCTGCAGCACACTCCTGTCACCAGGTCACTACTGTCTCATTGGCTACGACGCAGCGCACAGGCGCCGCCATACCTCGAACTCGAGCTCGGCGATCAAGTGGCGAGGTGTCGCTAGGCGTGCAATGGCCGACAGCTCGATCTCGGCAAGTGGAAGCTGTATTAAAGTGGTACAGTAGTATGTCCGTCTATCTACCTTCCTCTGTGTCCTCATCTAAAGCTCAATGGCCGCCCTCAGCGAGCGCTCGACATCAGCAGCGAGATCATCTCCATCCTCCTGTAGGCCCGGGAATAAGAGCGGTCAGTGAGTGCAGCAGACTCTTCTGTGTGATGGGAGAACATACGATGCCGACCGAGAGACGAACGAGCTCGCCGTTGATGCCAAGTTGAGCTCGGCGTTCGGGCGCGACTCCGGCGTGGGTCATCTTGAGGGGAAGCTCGGCGAGTGACTCGACTCCTCCAAGAGACTCGGCGACTGTTGATGCAAGTAGTAAGTTAGCACGAACTCTGCAGGTACTCATAGAAGCGAGGGAGTGGCAGTTGAGAAGGGCGACAGAACAGCCGACTCACGGGCAAAGAGCTCGAGTCCCTCCAAGAAACGCTCAGCAGCGGCCGAGTTGGTCTGACTGCCCTCCTCCTCGGAGCGGATGTGGAAGCTGACCATGCCTCCGCTGGGGAAGCCTCCCTCCGACTCAGCGCTAAAGCCCTGCTTGACGATCCACTTCCTAGCTTCGGCGCTGAGGTGCTCCCACGCCAGCTCCCTCTCCCTGCGCTCTCCACGGCTCTCGACAGCGCGCTTGAGTCCAGGGTAGCGTACATCGCGGACCAGTCCAGCGGGAACGCCGACCTCCTGCAGCCATCGAGCTACGCGAAGACCGTTGAGGCCATGCTCGCGCGAGCGGATGGTGAGGGTCTTGATGGAGCGGATGAGGAGCCAGCAGTCGAAGGGGGAGGGGACGTTGCCGTTGGCGTTTTGGAGGAAGCGGAAGCGGGAGAGGAGAGCGGGGATGGGGGTGACGACGACGCCGCCGAGGACATCCGAGTGGCCGCCGAGGTACTTTGTTGCGGAATGAACGACCACCGAGGCGCCGAGGACGAGGGGGTTTTGGTAGTAGGGATTCGAGAAGGTGCTGTGAGGAGAGAGGAAGAGATGAGAGAGGAAGGTCAGCGAGAAGTCGGGCAGCGGTAGGGGCGAGAAAGCGGGGCTCACTTGTCGACGACGAGAGGAATGCCGTGCTTCTTGGCTACCCGAGCGATGAGGGGAATAGGTACGAGGGAGAGCATAGGGTTGGTAGGCGTCTCGACCCAGATGACCTGTTCGGCGAAGAAGCGGTCAGCTCGGCTCGGCTCTCGGGCGGATGGCTCGGCTCTCGGGCGGATCGAATGCGAGGGCTCACCTTGGTATCCTCCCTGATGACTCCTTCCAGCCTATCCACGATCTCGGCATCATCCTTCTCATCCTGCTCCCTCTTCTGCTCCTCCGTCTCGCCCTTGGAAATGCGCCTCCCCTGGTCGAGGCTGTAGGAGAGGTCTACAAAGGTCGTCTCGCTGCCATGAATATCTTGCGCGACCTTGAGCATGTACCTCGATGTTCCACCGTACACATCACCGACTCTGTGAACAGCGATGAGCGCCAGCAAAGCAAGAATCTCGGTCAGCCGTCGGATCGCCCAGAGCAGCGGCGAAGGCGCAATGAGAGGCTCACGAAACGATGTGTCCGCCCCTGCCAGCAAGACCAGAGATAACAGTAGCAGTAGCTGCACTACCGCTGGCGAACGCCAAGGCGGCCGGTCCTGCCTCCCATCCTTCAGTCAACCCCTCGGCGGCGAGGTTCTCCTCGAGCAGGCGGTCGGCGTTGCCTTCCAATGTAGCGAGTTGGCGCTCCAGAGCGAGCCTGGTCGGATTGGCTGAGCGAGTGTACTCGAATCCACGATGGACCCCGACCGACGACTGCTGATAAGTCGTGGAAAGGTCAAGCGAAGGGACGACGGCGTTTGACGCGGAAAGTGAGGGCTCGCTGCCGACGTGCAGAGCCCTGGTAGAGAAGGAAAGGGAGTCGATGGATGGTCCATGAGCTACAGGAGCTTGGACGTGGCCGTTGGGAGGCGTAGGAGGGATCTGGACGGGCGACATCTTGCTGAGGTAAGGTGAGCGAGTGAGGCGAAGGTTGCGAAAGGCGGGGAGATCTGAGGGTTGCTGGTCGACGACGAGGGCTGTAGTGCTGCAAAGTCGAGTGCTGCTGTGTCGAAACAAAGATGTAGGAAGGAAAGAGGGAAAACGGAGAACTGTGCAAGAGATCGCCAAAGATTTCGCCATCGCTTACTCAAGGGAAGGTCCGGCTCCTCGCCGACGGATGCGATGCACCTGACCAATTGGGTCCCTGGCCGAGGCTGTAGATGTGTAAGCAAAAAGTTGTATGACAATATCGTAAAGCTGAAGTAAATGTTCGTATGCGAGCGAGCGAAAATTAACAAGAGAGGGGGAAAGGAGGACTAAGACCGAGAGAATGGCGAGCTATGCGTATGTAGTGAGACCAAGAAGTCAACCTCGGACCTTCTGCGCCTCCACCTGAGACGTATACCTCTCCAACAACTCCTTGACCATCCTCCCGCCTCCTCCTGCTCCACTCGGCGAAGCTGCTCCCTGCCTCGCTCCTCCTGCCGAGGCCGAAGGAGAGCCCAACGCCGGCGAGCTGACACTTCCTCTCATCATCGTCGACGGCACATTTCTCACCGCCCCCGAAAGCACGGCTGGCTTGCCCATCGTCGTGTTGAGGAACGTCGGCGCCGGGGTGGCGGCGGCGGACGAGCGTTTGGCAGCGATGGGGGAGATGGCGGGGGAGGAAGAGCGAGCGGAACGGAGGTTGCTGATGGGTGAGAGAGGGCGAGATGAGGGGGAGTCGAAGGGCGTTGACTTCAGCTTCAGAGCTTTGGGAGGAGAGAGGGGAGGGGGTGGCGACTTGGTGCGCTCGCGCTGTATCGCAGAACGGGTCAGCTCGACGCTCGGCTCAAAGAGAAAAGGGAGTGACAGCTCACCTCCTCCCCCTCAATCATCTCCTTCCACCGATCCGCCCTACTCGCCACGATTCCTCCTTGTCCTCCCCTCGCCGACCTCACATCATACTTCGTCTCCCCCTCCCTCTGGTCACCCACAGTCTTCCAACTCGGACTAGCGCTCAACCCCGACCTTCCAAACGCTCTCCTCACGTCCGATGCAGAAGAAGTCGATGCCATCGAGCCGACGGCGGACTTGTCCTCCTCGGCGAGCAGCTCGGCCATGGTCCGTTCGGCGGAGGACTTGGGCTTGGTGATGGTGTTGGCGGGGAGAGATTGGGTGTACTTGTGTGTTCGACGAGGGGCGGCTACGGGTGCTGGAGGAGGAGGAGAAGAGTCGGTGGGGAGGGACGCGAGCGAGGCGGACGAGGGGAGGGGAGTGGCGAGATCCTTGACGGGCGAGGCGGATCCACTCCTCGATACCGGCGTCCTCCTAGCACTCCAAGGCGAAGGCGACGAGCTCATCGGCGTCGCTCTGAGCGGTAGAGCTCTTGCTCCCACAACCTCGACATTCTCGCCGCTCGGCGGCGCAGGCGCGACCCTCCCGAACGAGAGATCCGTCGTCCTCCTCCTCACCGCCTTCTCGCCCTTCTGATTCGATCCAACAACGGCAGCCGACTCATCGCTCTTGAGCCAATCGGCGATCCGACCGACTGCTTCCTTCTTCAATCCCTTGACTTCGGCGACGTCGACGACTTTGCGGCCGTTCAGGATGGTGGGGGAGGTGAGGGGTGAGGTGGAGGGGACGGGAGTGTGGAGCGTTTGGACGTTGGGGGCGGGTAGGGAGGGGGAGGTAGAGAGCCGGAGGGGTGTGGAGGCGGGGGAGGCGAGGGGAGGAGAGAAAGGCGGTTCGGTCGGCGATGGGATGGGAGAGGTGGCCGAGGTAGCGATAATCGTAGAAGTCGAAGGAGCGTCGAACGACGGTACAGCCTTCCTCTTCGCCGTGAAGATCGGTCTGGCGGTCGTAGGCTTGGCGAAAGCGACGACGGGCCCCTCCTGCTCCTGCTCCTTCTCCATCTTCTTAACCTCAGCCTTCCTCGTCATCGCCTTCTCCGCCCTCCTTCCCCTCTCCCTCTTCTCCTCCACCCTCCTCCTCTCCTCCTCCTCCTTCTCCCGCTCCTCCCTCAACTGCCTCATCGAGCTCGCGCGACTCAGACTCCTCGCCAACAGCCCTCCCGTGGCCGGAGGCAGCGGCAGACTCTCACTCTTCGTAGGAGATGCCGAAAGAGCGTTAGAGGTGAAGGTAGGTTTGGTCGGCGAAGGCGAGCGAGAGAGGTCGGGAGTGGAGGGGCGACTGAGGCGCGCTTCGAGGGCCGAGAGGCCGCCTTCCGCTCGTGAGGGGAGGGAGAGTTTCGAAGGGGAGGTGGAGAGGGATCTTGCTGGCGCCGGAGCGACTGTGTTGGCGGGAGGGGGAGGGGGAGGGGAGAAGACGTCCTGCGCCCTCGGCGACTGCGTGGAGGAGGGCTTCGTCCTCGCCGAAGGAACAGGCGGAGAGGGCAACGTCTTCCCTCCCTCCTCAGCCTCAGCAACCCAATCCTCCAAGCTCTGCGCCGAGGTCCTACTCGCGAACGCCGGGCGAATACTCGCCTTCGGGCTCTTCACCATCTCCCCGTCCTCCATCGCCCTCGCCAGAACATGCGGGTCCTCGCTCCCCTCCTCGACGATCTTCAACGCCTCCCTCAGCGCAGCCTGCACGCTCCTCGCCGTCCCCGCCTGGCTTTCACCATCCTCGCCAATCGTCTCGAGGAGGTTGGCGTCCACTCCTCCCAAGCCGACGATGCCGACGAAATTGTCCGCGACTCCACCGACCGAGGGCGACGCTGTAAAACGACTGGTTCCGGCGCTCGGGCTGGGCGGTGGAGGGGTACGCATCTCCCGCCCTCCGTGTCGGGTGATGGAGGATGCCGAGTGGGAGCGGTGCATTGGCGCTGGGGAAGGGGAGGGAGGAGGAGGTTGCTGCTGTTGCTGCTCGTGGGGGTGAGGGTGGCAGACCGCAGGAGGGGTCGACTCGGTCCTCCCTCTCGCTCCCGCTCGAGTGGAAGCCGTGTAGCCTTCGATGGGCCCGACATTGTGAGCGTATTGAGCGAAGTCGGTGGGGGACATCGGAGCGGGGGAGGTGGAAGGAGGAGGGGGGAAAGCCGAGTGCTGGAGGGTGTAGGGCGTGTAGGCGACAGGTGAGATGCCAGCATGAGTAGCATGCGAGGTAGTCGGAGGCTCGGGCGCGAAGCTCTGGCTCGCCGCACTCCCTGGGGGCGGAGGGGAGAGGATCGGCGGTGGCGGCGGCGGAGGAGCGAACGTGACATGACCATGCGAGTAGTGCATCTGCATCGTCTGCTCCGTAGCTGAGTTGGGCGAGTTACTTCTCGTACTTGCAGGCGAAGGGTTACCCAGCCCGATGCTCATGCTCGAGTTTGGAGGGACGTACGCCTGCGCCGGCTGATGGTGTTGGAGGCTTTGGAGGAAGTGCGACTGCGTGAGATCGGGCGCGTTGGGGTCGAAAGCGATGTACTGCTGCTGTTGCTGTTGGTGGCCGTAGCCGAGCTCGACTGGCGCAGAGGGAGGAGGAGCAAAGTAGGGGTTCGGCGAAGTAGCTGCCGACGAGACGGAAGGGCGATGGTAGAGTGGAGCGCCGTGGCTCGAGGAAGAGCTCATCGAGTGTCCTCCTTGACCGACGCTCGAGCTGGTAGAGGTACTGGCGGGCGAGTACATCCCATGGGGAGCGAAGTCGGCGTGCTGCTCCACTGGTGAGGGGGCGTAGGGGTTGAGGTAGGTTGCCGGTGATGGGGAGGAGACGGGGTAAAAGGGAGTAGAAGGGAAGGTAGGAAGAGGCGCGATGGACTGGAGTTGGTTGGCGATGTGCTCGTGTGCGGCGGGAGGGAGGGACGTCGGATGGGCGACGTAGATGGGTATCTCGACGGCGAGATCCTTCCTGTAAATTCCGCGAGGGGGGTCAGCTCTCGGCTGCGCTGCAGAGAGTGAAGAGCAACGCACGACAGAAACCCGCAATCGACCTCCACCCTCGCGAGCACATCCAACTCAAACAGCACTCCCTTCCTCTTCGTCCAGCACTCGTCCCTCGGCGGCAGCTCGAGATGAAGGATGACCTCCCTCTCCTCTCCAGCGGGGAACTCGAATCCTGCGCCATGGAAGTTCTGCGAAACGATGGTGGCGGTGATGGCGGGAGGAGCGACGACGGGTTGCTGCCCTCGGGGGTAGAGGATTCGGAGGCGACGGATGAGGGAGAACTTGAGGCCCGAGACCTGTAGGCGAGGGGGAGGTCAGTGATCTAAACACCAGTAGATAGAGACCGAACCCAACTCACATGCTTCTGCGAAGCGTTCTTGACCCTCGCCCTCACCTCGACCCTCCCCTTCCCGCCCCACCCCATCTCCCTCTCACCCCTCCAAAACAGCCTCAACGGCGTCTCGCTCCAATCATCCTTCCCCACCGCCACCGTCAAGCCCAACTGTCCATCCCCCGCAAACCTCAACTTCTCGGCCGACCGCTTCTCGCACCCTTTCGTCCATTCGCTCATCTCCCCTTCCTCCCCGACTGACTCCCCCGCCCAATCCGCCCATCGCTCAACAACTCTAATCCCCTTCTTCTCACTCTTAACCTCCACCTCCTCCCCCAGCATCGAACTAGCAAACGCCCGAAGCTCATACCTCGTCGTCGCATTGCTTCCCAGTGCGCTCGAACTCGGCAGATCTTTCGGCAGCTTGAAAGCGAAAGGGAATCGAGTCTTTCCTCGTAGGGCCGGGTAGTAGCCTGCTCGGGGCTGGGCGGATTGGATGACGGCGTTGGAGGGGGGGAGGGAGGGCCCTTGAAAGTCGACGCGGGAGGTGAGGAGACGGCGGGTGGAGGTGTGCGAGTGGGAGCGGAGTTCTGGTGTTGTAGATAAGAGATTGTGAGGGTTTGTAGGGAGGAAGAGAGTCAGCAAGGAGAGCGAACGGCAATAGAGGCGCGTGCATGAGCTGGAGCCTTCCGAGTGAGCGCTGCTATCGAGGTGCAGCAGCAGCAGCGCGACCAGGCTCGATCTTTGAAGCGAATGTAGCCCTTCTGCCACCGGGAGACACGCCACTACCGACTGCCGTCCGCCGACGAAGGACTGTTGACTGATGATCGCCCTCTCCTCATCGCTGTAGCCTCCTCTAGCTACTTCTGTAGCACATCCACCGCGTCGTCTCACTCTGCTACAACCCATTAACCTCCTACATCCCTCTTGCACCTCTCCTCTGTCCCGTCTCTCCCCTCCTCTGCGCGCGTCCGCCTCTCCCTCCTCTCTCCCTCCCTCCTTCCTATCGCAGCACTACAAGACTCACCTTCAAACCCACACAGTTCGACTCCCACCTCACCAAGCCACAACTCCGCCGAACTAACTCCCACCTCCAACCATCCTCTCACCGTCTCTCCCGCCAGCCAGGGGAGGTGCTCCTCCCGCTGGAGCAGGAGCGTGAGCGAGAGCTTGCCGTGGTTCTTGAACGAGGGAGAGGCGGGCAGTGTGCCGGAGCGTAAGTCTGCTGAAGAGACGGCTGGTGGGAGGGATTTTTGGAGCTTGGGCGCCATTGCGCAGAGACGAGGTGAGGGGAGGAGAGAGAGAGGACTTGGCCGCGCGAAGCGAAGTTCGAATCTCGGCGGAAGCTGAAGCGCTGAAGGGGCTGCGGACGATTCTCGGTCGAGCGCTCGCTTCTCTCGCACTCTCGACTTGTATCAATACATAACTGATGGACAATGCATCTACTACAACTTGCTCTTGCCTCCCCCCTCCCCCTCCTCACCACAATCGCCGACCCTCATCTCCTCCCACCCCTCGCCGAACAATCTATCCATGCCCTGCCGTTCAACGCCCATCACAGTCAACCCCAACGGCGGATTCTTCCTCCACTTCTCCTTCTCATCCTCATCCTTCGGCTTAGCAGGCAACAACACATACGTCCTATGCCTGTCTCCCTCCCTCGCTCTCTTGGGATCGGTCTTACTGTGCGCAGGGTCGCCGACGAGCACTGTTGCCGCGCGGAATGCGCCCGAGGAATCGGTCACGCCAGTGATTTCGGGCTCGAAGGGCGTGATGGACCGGGGGCGGGCGAGAGGGCGGCCCGAGAGGTCGAGCTGCGAGGAGGAGAGGACGGATTCCCAGGATTTCGTGGTGGAGAGCTCGGCTAGGAGGTAGAACTGGGGTGGGAAGAGGATGATGGATTCCTTGGGCGGGGTTGGAGTAGAGGAGGAGGAGGAGGATTGGAGGGAGGTGGTGTGAAGGATCGTTCGGCGGATGGCTTCGAGGGGAGTGAGCCAGTCGGCTGAGATGGTCTCGCCGTTGTCGGCTGTTGCAATGTGGTCCGAATGCGCTGGTGCGGATGATGAGGCGGGAGATGAGGGTGCAGAGGGAGGAGGAAGGATCGTGAGGAAGAACGACGTGTCGTAGCGGCGCTTCATGTTGGCGGGGGTGCTGTTCGGTGCAGGAGGGTTAGCGCGAGTTTGATGAAGCAGAAGGCGGGGGACAAGACTCACATCCAGTTAGCCCTGAACTGCAACGAGCTCAACCCCGGCCGAATCCTATCGGCTCCCACCTCGCCATCGCCGAGCACCTTCATCAGCTCGACAAACTGCTTGCCATCATCGTGCACCTATCCCAGAGCGCGGATCAGCTCTCTTCTCTTCTCCTCACCCGAGCAAAACTCACCTTATCCCTCCACCGCTTCCTCTCCCCCTCACTCATCCCCGCCCATCTCTCCCTTCCCTTCCCCTCCTTCCCACCCTCCAACAACAGAATCCCGCACTCCTCAAACGTCTCCCTCGCGGCACATAGCTTGACACTCTGCATCTTCCTCTCCTCGGCCGTCCTCTCCTCGCCCGACGCCGAGGGGAAGTAAGGCTCCCACACCGAGAAGTCCGAGTCGATGGGGTCGAGGTTGCCGCCTGCGCAAGCGCATCAGTCGGAGGAGGAGTCAGCAGGTAGGAGGGGTAGGGTAGCAGAGAGCAGAGAGGGGAGAAAGGAAAGCATACCGGGAAAGACGTGCGCCGAGAAGAAGGTGGTGCTCCGAGCGTTGCGCTTGAGGAGGAGGACGCGGTAGTTGAACCCGTCGGCTGTGCGCTCGGCGAGAGGGGAGAGGAGGACGAGACTGGAGTCAGAGAGAGCTGATTAGCGAGGGACTGATGCAGCTGGAAGGGAAAGAGAGGCTGCGAGAGTCGAGCCGAGAGTAGGAGCTGGCTTGACGCGTTGAACGGCCGAGCAGAAGACGAAGAAAGCTCGAACGAGCGCTGATCTACCTGATCAGCGCCCGCCCCAGCTTCCGCCTCCTCTGCAGCCCGCTCTCGCAGCCCTCACAACACGCCCCACCTCTCCCTCAGCAGTATCCCCTTCACTCACCTAGCACTAGGACTCGGCTTGCTAACAGGGTCCCCTGGTCGAATGGCATCCCTCTGTCTATTCCTCGGTGCTGGTGCGCCCTCTGTACTGGCAGCGGAGGGAGCGGCGGAGGGAGCAGCGTTTAGCCCGCGTCGTGAGCTCATGGTGCTGGTGAAGTGTCGGAAATGGAGTTGAAGGAGGGTTGCTGGACGTCGCAGAAGTGGTAAGAGGCTGAGGAAGAGCGAAGGAGAGGGCATGAGCCGAAGTGTTCAAAGGCGGGAGGCGGAGAGAGCGAGAGCCGGAAGGTGGGGAGGGGGAGCTGTCAGTGAGGGGTCAAAGTTGAGGTAAGATGTATGAGAGATGTTTTAAGAGTGCTGCGCTCTGGAGAGCAGATTGGCGAGGCTACAGAGCAGGAGGGAGAAGAGCGAGTTCAGAGCCGAGCTCTCCTTCGCAGCGACGGCTCGGCGCTCCTTTCGACCGTTACCACCTTCGACTCTATCATCATTCCTCACTCGCTCTCTAGCATCTTCTACCCACCAGCATCTACTCCCCCTTCCCCCTATAGCAATTCAACGCGCCCTTCCCCTCGCCCAGCCTTCGGACGTTGGTCCGCAACAAGTCGGCGGCGCGGATGTAGTAGGAGCGGGAGAGGCCTGACATATGAGGTGTGAGGACGACGTTCTCGAGGGTGTAGAGATCGTGACCGGCGGGGAGGGGCTCAGGGTCGGTCACGCTGGTGTAGGGAGAGAGGTCAGGGCAGGGGGGAGCGCCGAGGTGAAGCGAGGGGGCCAGGAGGAAACGAGGGAGGGAGTGAGGCAAGAGGTGGTAAAGATGGATGAGAAGAGAGTCAGTGCTTTGTCTTCAGCGAACGTGTAGGGTGGATCGACTCACTCAAGACTCGCACCTCCAATCCTCAACGTCCCCGTCGCTCCTTCCTCCTCCCCCTCCCCCTTTAGACCCTGTAACGCCTCCACCAACTTCTGCTGCACAACCGTCGTCCCCCTTCCAATATTCACAAACACCGCATCCCCCTTCATAGCCCTCAACTCCTCCTCTCCCACGAAACCCCTCGTCGCCGCCGAATCTGGCAGAGTAGACACGACCACATCACATGCCGAGAAGAATGCGAGAGTCTCGGATGGGGAGGTAGTCGAGTAGTACTTCTCCGGCAAGGAGCCGTCGGGGTCGCCTGTACCAGGGATGATATAGCCTGATTCGGGCGAAGCGGCGCCAGCTCGGTTGAGAGCTATGATCCGAGATCCAGCTCCTGCGGCGAGGCGAGCGGTCTCCCGCCCAATGTGCCCGTAGCCGATGATCCCTACGGTGAGGTCGCGGAGCTAGTACACGCCGAAGAAGGGGTGGAGAGGTCAGCTCGGGCGGCCCGAGAAAAGGGAGCGGCGATGTAGCTCACCTCGCGGATGTAGGATCCCCATGCAGCTTCGGCTTTGAACCACTGCTGGTCGGCGCGAAGCTTGTAGGTGATGGTGTGCAGGCGGTGGAGGAGCATTTGGGTCGTGCAGATGACATGCTCGCCGATGGTGGATCTGCGGGGCGTCGAGAAGGCGTGAGTCAGCAGGGGTAGATGTTAAATGCACAGAGCATTCCGCCTGGTGACCTACACATGGATACCACTGGCGTTGGCGAAGGTGAGGTCGCGATCCTCGGGAATAGACTTGAAGTACGCCGTGTCGGTGACATGAGAGTAGCCAGCCGACAGTCCCTGCAGTCCATCTTTCAGTCAGCTACATCTCTGCGCTCCAGCAAAGCCCCAACTCACCTGGAACAGCTTCAAGTTCGGCGTCTTCTCAGCGGAATCCACTCCTTTGGGCGCTACAAACGAGAAGATGACCTCTGCCTTCTCGAGCTCCTCCTCAGTAGGAAACTCGTCCTCGGGTTGTGGGTTGAAAGGCGAGCTGGGCTTGTAGATGACCTCCGAGAAGAGCGGATCGGCGCGCAGCTCGTCGACGAGGGAAAGCGGCGAGACGTGCTGTAGGATGAGCAGGCGGGTCATGGTGGGCGTAGCGTGGACGAGCTGGTAGTTTTCGATGAGCTGTAACCGTGAGTCGAGAGCCGAAGACGAGAAACGAGCGAGAAAGTAGGAGGGAGACCCCGGCCCTCACACGCCTTGGGCTGCCGAGATGGCGCCGTCGGCGAACTTGCGCCGTTCATTCACTCGGAGGGGGCTGTATACAATGGCAGAATACGCTCAAGGCTGTGTTACATTGTCTACGACGCGTCCAAGACGCGATGAATCGAAGAAGGAGAAGCCGAGCCGACCCCCTGAGAGAAGCTCGCCCGAGGTTCGGTCGATCCACGAAGAGATACGGTTACAAGTCAGCTAGCGGCTGCAAATCTTTGAGCCCTGCGGCCCTGTTCCACACTTTCACGCTGTCCTCGTCCCATCCCACGCATCGCAGCACAAAGAACCGCATCGTCGCTTCCTCCTTGGTCCGAAAGTCCTTCATCGCCAGCTCCATCGGCTTGAGCCTTACGTTCCAGTCCACTCGGATCGTCTCGAGCCAGTCCACATCCTTCCTCTGCAGCTCGGCCTGTCCTGCGACAACCGCTTCCAGCAACGACGTCTGCTCCTGGTCCAGCTCGGCGAAAGCTCCCGGCGGTGTTGAGCCCTCGTAAGCGACCTCGTATCGACCTTTGTACTGCCAGTTGTTCGTCCCGTGGCAGACGAAGATGTTGATGCCTCGAGGACGGTCGGCGTGCTCCGTTCGCGCACATTTGAGCGTGTCGGTTATGCGCTCGGTGTGCGAGACGAAGACGAGAGGTTCGCCCGCCTCGACTATGCCCTCGTACTCGTTGGAAGGGTCGATGCGATAGCGTACGAAGTTTGGGCCGGGCTGGAGCGAAAGATGGCGCTTGGATGGGGTGTAGATCGCCTTCGAGGTGCCGAGGTTGATGCAAGGTTGAGGCTGACCGCCCATGTTTTTGCGTGTGTAGCCGACTGAGTCGAGAGCGAGGAGGTGAGAGTAGTGAGGCTCATTGTGAAGAAGATTGGCGAGGTAGATGTGGGCAGGGATATGTAGAGTTCGGCGAATGAGGGCGGCGAAGGCGGTGTCGTTCTGTGTGAGAAGCGTAGTCAGCGTCAGGCGGTACAGAGAGGGCAAGTAGTCAACCGTGCTCACCTCGACAAGAGGAACATCTAGCGCAGGCGGAAGTGGCGGCCTCTCTGGCGAAGGCAACCTCGGCGACTTGACTTTGCGCTCGACCGCTGCAGGCGAGGGAAGCGGCGGCGAGGGCGCCGGCGTCGACTGCAGCGACAACGAAGGCGCAGGAGTACCATCAAAGAAGGCTTTGGGATGTCTGCCTCTTGAGCTGCGGCGTACCCAAGCGGCCTCATCGTCTTGCGTGGGATCTTGAGCGGGCGGAGGTGGAGTGCTCTGAGGCGTCGTCGAGGGAAGGGACATGCTGGGATAGCGAAGGGCGGCGACAGTGCGGTTTTGGAGGGATTGTCGAGACTTGGAGGGACCGGGAGTGGCGCCATCCGACGTGGTATCGCTGCGAAGGCGGATTAAGGTCAGCTCGGCGCGGTTTTCAGTTGGGAACCCAGCTCACCGAGGGCGAGCAGCAGAGGTAGATGCAGCTTGGCGCTTTGCCGACCGAGCGGGGGTACTTCTTGGGCTCTCTGATGTCGCGGTGGAAGGTTGCTCGACGACTCGAGCGCGCTTCTTCGCACCGGGCTTTCCCTCGGGCGATGGGCCAGCGTGTCGAGGACTGTCGACGTCGGGTGTGGGCGTCGAGGTGGTGCGTGGGTCGTCAAGGCGAGGCAGCATTGACGTGCTCGTTGAGCTGTTGACGGTGGACGAGAATGTACGGTCAGCGAGGGCGCCGAGGTCAGAGAGCCAGGAAGACGAACGGCGGTCGAGGCTGCTGTACTCGAGACTCTTCAAGCTTGGCGTCGAGTTCTGACACCGGCGTTAGATAAGAGGAGGGCGAGGTGTCGTCCAGGTTTGCTGACGGCTCGACTCGCAGCTCGCTGGATCATCGGCAAAAGTCAGCGCCGAGAAGCAGCGGGAATGAGAGAGGCAACGTACAGCTTGACCGGAGCTTCAGCTGCTATCGCTTCGTCATCCTCGGCGCCTTCCATCTCCAATTCTGGCCCGACAGCAGGCGCGACTGACGCCGAGAGATGAGGGGCAGCCGACCTTGGTTGGCTAGCGATTCTGCTCGAGCTGAGGAGTCAGTCACCTGAATTCGTAGCTCTGCAATTGTACTCGAGACTCACACGCAATCGCTCGCCGCATGCGTAAGCGCCGAAAGCCACAGCCGCAAGGAAGTCACCTCGTGCTCGGCGATCATCGTCTCCTTCATCCAGACGAGCAGCGTCCGCAGCGTAGCGAGTTCGATTTTGCTGACGTCCATGGACTCGAGCCCGCCAAAGTAGTGCTTGAGAGCTTCCAAGAGCATCGGCCAGGGTGGCCTCAGCGCGGCGCTCAGAGAGGAAGTGAGGGAGCTGGGGCCGTCCGAGGCGACCGAGGCTGGCTGTAGTCTACCCAGAGCGGTGATCTGAGCCTCGAGAGCGGTAAACTGCCCTTCCAGACGTGGACAGGTGCAGGCGCGACGTGCTGAGGACGCGTTGAAGTGGGGGGGAAAGGTGAGCTTTCGGTGAAGACCAGGGGGGAAGCTGAGCGAGCAGGGGTAGAGAGAGCTGCTCACCTTAAGCCTGTTCCATGTCGCCCATGAGCAGAGTCCTGTTGCTGAGCAGCCGAGATGCGATTCGAGGACAGTCGACAAGGTGTAGAAGCGCAAGAGACGAAGTTGCCCCTGCGGAGTCGAGCAAATCGACTCTTTCAGGCTTTGGCTGGCCGCAAGGCTTGGTTTCCGACCCGTCCACCTACTTCACTAAAGATGGTCAGCTTACTCTCCTACACGGATTCCTGAGCCCGCCTGTTTCTTCTACTCGACTACACAACAACCACGTCTTTACGCCGACCGCTGGGACAAATTTGCGCTTGCGTTCGCCAACTCGCCTGGATGGAGTAATGGGAAGGCTACAGAGCAGCAGGGGAAAGGTCAGACGAAGGCAGGGAGATGGACTACGAGGGTCACCATGGTGTACTACTCTTTCCTCTCGCCGGCGGATGAGACGGCAGAGACTTAGGTCCTCTCGCCGCGGTGCAGCCCTTCCCACGATGGGGGGCTCGCGACAATCCATTGCCGTGCTTCGGTACGGGAGAGACGGTGTAGCTGACCCCGGGTGCCATCCCTCTTTCAACAGCCTAAGGAGATCAAGGAGATCAAGACCTTCCTCGAGATTGCTCGCCGAAAGGACGCCCAGTGTGAGTTGTGATGCTGCACCTCTACTACAGCACAGCAAAGCTGACCTAGTCTTTCCACCACAGCCGCGACCATCAAGAAGTCGGTCTCCCGCAAGGTCGGAGCCTCCGGCGTCTCGGTCACCAAGTACAAGTTCAAGATCCGCTGCTCGCGCTACTTGTACACCTTCTGCCTCGGTGACGCCGACAAGGCCGAGAAGCTTCGCCAGTCGCTCCCCCCTACCCTCACCGTCAAGGACGTTGATGGCGCCTCCAAGTCCAAGAAGTAAATCGACCTCCACCACCGAGTCGATTTGGTTCAGGATCTAGGGCAGCCCCGGCGGCATTTTGTTGTTGGAGTTAGGACCCCGGGATGTGGGATGGGTGTGTGCTAATACCAAGCTACGCCTGCCCGCGATATTTGTTGTACGATCCCTCGGAGGCTTCGTGCGGAAGGGAGAGTTCGAGAGCTGAGCTTCTTCGGCGAACGAGCCTGTAGCCTGACTTCGCCATCTGCTCTTTCTGCTACAGCGCCAGTCGTGGTTGGCGCGAGATGGCTGCCGACTTGGTCATGACTCCGACGCTCGGCGCTCCCCCTTCCTCGTTCCCAACGCCTGCGCTTGTTCACGCTGCCTTCTCTTCTCGACTCTTGCATCGCATCTCATCACGTGCAGCCGTGCCGAGCTCTCACGATGAGCGTCAACTTCGGCCTCGACGGTCGACTTTCCAGCACGAGCTCGACGCTCGGCCGCGCCCTTCCGTCTCCGTCTCGTCGGCCTCTGAGGGCGTGGAGAGCGCTTCAAAGGCGGCTTAAACGACGCTTGAGCTTCTGCACTGCACTCGTTCCCTCTCTACACTACTACAGCACCATGTCGCCCGCACCTCCTCCCTTCAAGCAGCTCAAGGTCGCCAGTGAGTTTCGCTCTCCTCCTTGCCTGCGCCGGACTCGCAGAGAGGAAGCGGAAGCTGAAAGCCTCCTCCAAATCGTACAGTCGTCGGCGGTGGACTCGGTGGTCTCTCCGCTGCCATCGCTCTTCGTCGTGCTGGTCATCTCGGTGCGCCCGGAAGGACTCTCTCCTTCGGCTTTGGCTGACCCCATCTCTCACTCGCCACAGTCTCCATCTATGAACGTCGTGACTTCAAGCTCGAAGTGGGAGCTTCCATCTCCTGCGCAGCCAACGGTACTCAGGTGTGTGACTGCTCGCGGAGCTGCAGGGGAGTAGAGCTGACTATCGGCGCTCGTCTCGCAGTGGCTTCGTGAATGGGGAGTCGACATCGCCTCGGGACGTCCCATCCAGCTGATGAAGCTCGTTATGCGCGAGTGGAAGACGGGCAAGATCCTCAACCAGTACTCGTTGGACGACTACGAGAAGACTTGGGGCAACGTGAGTT
>BCKL01000010.1:413096-451662 GCA_001600635.1 Leucosporidium creatinivorum | reverse complement strand
CCAGTTCGCCGAAGTCCCCGTCTCCGACATCCTCGCTGGCGCCTACTCGCAACTCGACCCCAACTGCGTCGACCTGATCAAGAACTCGATTGACCGCATGCCTTGGCGGCTCTACGTTCATCAGCCTTACAGCGTGGGTTCCTCACTTACTTCGCCGTCCGCCACATAGCTGACCAGCTGTCTCTGAACAACAGCACTGGACTAAGGGCAACGTCGCCGTCCTCGGCGATGCCGCCCACCCGATGATGCCCCATCAGTCCCAAGGCGCCTGCATGGCCATCGAGGACGCCGCTGCGCTCGGTATCATCTTCAGCAAGGAGTACGGCTTCACCACCGATGTGCAGGCGGGATTGGCCATGTATCAGCAGATTCGAAAGCCGAGGGCGACGAGGGTGCAGAACGCCAGTACGAGGGCGACGGAGAACCTGAACGAGCGGATCGGGTTCTCAAGTTTGAGTGCACCGGAGGCCAAGTTGGCGGCGGCGGAGAATAAGCTGACGGTGAGTCTGAGGGGAGCGCGGTGAGCGAGGAAGAGCGCCGAGGCTGATTCTGGTCTCTCCGCTCTACAGGTCGAAGAGATGAACCTGTACGACATGGAGGCGCATGTCGCCAAAGAAGTAGCTTCGAAGTACAGTGGGAGCAAGGCGGGCAAGCTGCAGGCTTAGACGAGCAGGATTCGGCGAAGGGTCGGCGCCGAGGGGGTGTAGAGCGGATCCGAAGTTCTCACGGGTAGTCTTACTGTAAAAAGGTGTCGTTATTTTATCTTACAAGTTGCTCGGTGAGCCAGTTGAGGTGCTCCCTGGGCTGTATCTTCAGCTCGGCGCCGGCGCTTCCTCGGCTGCCCCGTCGCCGAGATATTCGAAGGCTGCAAACTGTGGCGCTTTCCGACTTGAGATATTCACTCTAATCAGTACTAGGATGTGTTGCCCGTGACTTTCCACCTCCGCATGACCTGTTTTCACTCAAGGCTCAAGCCGAACTTCGACGGAAAGTCACGGCCGAGCTGTCTCCTCTGCTCTTGTGCTCCCGCCAAAGTCCCGCGCGAAGCGATAGTCTGCTTCTACGTAGCCTCGACAGGATCTCCACATCAACATGTCGCATCCACCATCGCTACAGCCCTACCAGACGTCGCCTTTCCTCCCTCCGCCGCCTCTCCCCTTGCTGCCGTCCATCTCGCGACAAGGCAGCGGCTCCAAGTCGCCCAGCTTCGACGGGTACAGCTCTCTCGCTCTGAGTTCGAATCAGGTGGTCAGCTCGAGTAAGCGCCCGATCCAAGCGTGTGCTGAATGTGAGTAGAGCGTGCGGGGGCCTTGTTTGCTGGCCCCAGCCGGGGAGCGATAAGGACTGGAAGGAGCTGACGGCTTTGTATTCGGATGCGCGAGCAGGCAAGCGTCGCAAGATCAAGTACGTACAGCTGCAGCTCGTTCGTGCTGCCTGGCGCCGATCCGAAGCTGCAAGGGAGCACTCACAGCTCCGCTCGTCGTTGGCGCTCCCGGGAATCTCTTAGCTGATCACGCTGACTTCACAGGTGCAACCGAGTCTACCCATGTGGACCCTGTCTTCTTCGAGGAGACGAGGCGACCTGCAAGGAGGTCGAGAAGGTGGATCCTGGGTCGGTCAAGAGGATCGCAGAGATACGAGCTGCAGAGCTGACCCTTACCACCCTGCAGACAAACCTTTGCTCGAGTGCAGGAGCTTGATGCCGTATCATCGCGCGTGACGACATTGGAGGCTCAGCTGCTGGCGTAAGAGCTCTCGGCGCCTTCGCCGAGCTCACAAGCTCACCTTCGCGACCTCTACAGGCTCCAGCAAACCGTTCGAGATCTTCGGCGAGACGGAAACGGAACTGGAAGAGACGACTCGGCCGACATCTCGGACGCCCACACTCCCCGCTCTCACACGCCCCTCGTCGAGCGTCGCCGAAGCGCTGAGGACTCGGTCGATGGAATCGTGGCTCATCCCGATGAGGAGGTCGCCATGGTGCTCGAGGATTTCGCCATGGGCCATCGCATGAACCAAGTGCGCGCCACGAAGCGACTCAACCCCGCTGGAGAGCTCGTCAGCGTTACAGCGGCGGCTACCTCGCCCGAAGGCATTCTCGGCGAGGCTCGACCTATCAGCGACCACAACCCGCTAGCCTTCTTCATTCCTTCGGGCTTCGACTATATCTTGCGCGTGATCTCGGTGCTGCCAGACGCCCCCCGGAGCTGGGCTCTGGTGCAGTTCTACTTTGCCAAGCACGAGTGGTATACCAAGGTAAGTCGTTGCTTGCATTGTTCGACCTGTAGCCTCACGCTGATCGCTTCTTCACCTCTGTAGGCTCTGCACGCGCCGTCGTTTTATCAAGAGGTCGGTCGAGAGCTCCCCTTCACCTCACCCCTGCTAAGCCTCGGTCGATGAAGCAATTTCGGAAGGCTGACGCTGACTCTCTTCCATCTTCCCTTCCCCCTTCCCACAGTGCGAGAAGCTCCTCTCTCTCCCACCGTACGAAGCAGCACGTCAAGTCCGCCCCGAGTTTCTGTGCACTCACGTCATGGTCCTCTGCCTCGCTTTCCACCTCATCGAGCCCGACATCCAGCTTCAACTCGGCTACACCACTCAGGAAACGCAAGACCTCGCCAAGCTCATGTTCAGCGCGGCACAAGCTGTCCTTTATGCTTCCGACTACCTCAGCTCGCATACCCTCGACCACCTCCAATGCATCGTCTTAATGGGCGTCTACCAGTTCAATGTTGATGGGCAGTCAGATGCAAGCTGGGCGCTGCTAGGGTCGGCCATCAAGGTGGCGCAGAACCTCGGTCTCTCGCGCCTCGGGCCAGAGACGGAATCGAGAAAGGCGCTCTGGCCTGAGGCATGGAAGAGCTTCCGGCGGAGGGAGATTGGGAGGCGAGTTTGGTGGAATCTGGTGAGTTGTGTGTGGCGCGCCGAGGCTTGACCCTCAGCCTTTGACGGCTCGGCTGCTCCCTCTCGGCTGCTCCCTCTCGGCGGTCGCTGACTTCCCTCTTCGGCATCAGATCATGCTCGACTGGTGAGCCGCTGCCGAGACTGAGACTCTTTAATCTATTTGGCACTGATGTCTATGTCTCAGGTCCCACGCTACAGCGCACAGCGCAACGTGTACGGCTCACCCTCACCCCGCTCGTCACCGAAGCTGATTTTACCACGCTCGCAGACGCCGCTCACCCATCGCAGATTCATACTGCTCCACCATCCAACCTTGACGATAATGACATGCTCACGGAGTCGCGAGAGTTCATCACTCGCTCCACCGACATCTACACGGTGCGCCCAGCAGCCTCATCTCCGAACCCACGAGCTAATCATCTCTTGTCTACAGGAGAGTGCCTTCAACATCTACAAGACTCGCTTTGTGATCTTATATCGAGAACTGGTGGACCACCTCAACACCACCTTGCCCGCTTCCTACAACTTCATCCTCGAGTAGGTCTTGCGCCGAGCCCTAGCGACGCCGCCGAGGACCGACATCTTACCCTCTCCCCACTTGCCCACAGCATGGACGTCCGGCTGGTCAAACTCATGGATTCTCTTCCACCATTCTTCCGCGACGCGCCCAACCGCCCCGTCGATCCTACCAAGCCGAACGTGAGTCGGTGTTCTCAATCGAGTCGCTCGAGGAGAAGAAAACTGACACTTTGAGGTCTTACACAGCTCCTCAAGGAGTCCATACTGCTCGGTATCATGGGCGAAAACCGCCTGCTGCGCCTACATCGACCATACCTCACCCGAGGCTTCCGCGAAAGCAAGTACGCTCCTTCGAAAGATCGTTGCGTACAGTCGGCTCGTGAGTCTCTTGCCCATTTCCCACGACCGATCTCAAGTGGCTGACTGCTTTCGAACGCTTTTGCAGGGCAAATCTTGCGACTTCTCGGCATTGCTGGCGAGCGCTGTCCCGACTTATTGCGTTTCTGGATCATCATCTTCTACTCGTCAGTGCTCTCGCGCCCTTATGTCTTTACAATTGAGCTGAACTGCTTCCTCCTATAGGTTTACAGCGGTAGGCTATGCTCGCCGTCGCCGACTCGACCTCGCGTTGACCCTCTCGTTCGCAGGCGATCGTCGTCTTCCTCGACCAAACTCGCTCACCAAACGAAGAGACTCGCATGGTCCTACGCAACACGCTCACTCTCCTCAAGTCAGTCTTCTCCTTCACCTTCCCGGGCCGTCGCTAATCCCGGACCTCGCCTCGCAGGACCGCTGAGAACGTCAGTGCGGCCGCTCGCAACGCCATCAGTTTGCTCGAGGGCCTGTTCGCCGCCGAGGAGGAGATTGCCAATGCTCCCGCGAACGAGGGCACAGGGAAGCGGAAACGAGACAGCTCGGGCGTCAAGGACGTCGCCGACCCCTTCCAAAAGGTCGTCAACCGCTTGCTGGTGAGTTGAAAGCCAGGCTCCGCCTCCATGCAGCACTCCACTGACTCTGTAAGGCTCAACAGCTCGCCGCCAGCTCACCCCACTACGACACTTCATCGGCGTGCAATCCCAGTCCGGTTTCGGTCACCTCGCTTGGGCTCTTCGAAGCGTCAACGCCAGCACCCACCGGAGTCTTTGACTTCCTTCAGGTCAACACCAGCCATCCCGAGCTGGACGTATTCGTGGAAGGCGGTCAAGACAGCTCTCACGCTGCAGGACTCGGCCAGCTTTTCTCTGGAGACTTCGGCGATCTCTCATTGCTGCTGCAGGATTTCGAGTCGGTGCAGGGAGTGGAGATGAGGTAGAGGACATGTAGATCGTTAGGCTTGATATTGACCAAGACATCTTGGAAGCTTAGCTTTTGAAGCTGCCTTCTCGCGAAACGACGAGAGGGCTCTTTGCGACGGCGAGGATGAGAGATAATGATTGGCTAGCAAGACTGCACATGTCTACAGCTCCAACTTTGCACTCGTCAGCTTCTCGCCTGCCAACTTCGCCGCCGCTGCCGACGCCTTCGCCGCACAGCAAGGCCGAACTGCTGCCTCGGCTCCAACCTTCACTGCCCGAGTCGTCGCGTATGTCCAGAGGGCCGGCAGCAGATACCAAGCTGCTGCGAGAGCGACGATGGGGAGGAAGAAGGAGAAGCACTCGAGGTACTCCCACCAACGCCTGAGCTGGACGGGCAAGACCACCCTCTCGCCCTTCTTCGAATGGTTCCCTCCCATGAAGCTTCCCTCTTGCGCGAAGTCCAGCATCAGCTGATCCTTCTCCTCCCATCTCTTCCTGAGCCATTCGTCGAAGATCTGCTTCTCCTCGGGCGTTCCGTCACTTCCATCGAGCACGCCGAGCGGCACGTTCTTGGCGACCGAAAATTGGCGGAGGTGGACGTGGATGGAGGGTGGGGGTACTTGCTTGAACCAAATTGACAGCGAGTAGTGGTCCTCGGGGTATGAGGTGGGAGGGTCGAAGGTGCCCGGGTAGGCGACGGTGAGGTCGACGAGCGTGAGGTCGGGGACGGAAGGGGCAAGGTTGCGAAGGCTGTGTGAGGTTGAGAGTCAGCTTTGGGTCTAGATAAGAGTCGAGGAGGGGAGAACTCGCGCGAAGAAGAGACCGGTGGAGCGAGGCAAGAGGGTGTGCTTGAGGTCGGCGACTGCGAAGGCGAGCTCCGTGAGCTCCAGTCGAGCGAAGAAAAAGAAGGCGGCTTACCTCCAAGTTTCTCAGCGAACGCAAGGGATTTGGGGCGAGTGTTCCCAGTCACGAGCGTGCCCTCGGGGAAGACGAGAAGAGCCTGCGAATGAAGCCGAGAGTTAGCGCCGAGCTCTTCGAGTCCTAGAAACCGCTCCCTGGAGGTTGCATCACCAGCAGCGACTGGCTTACCAGCTTCTCATCATCTCCACCGCTCTTCAGGTTCTTGACGACCTTCTTGAGCTGGATGGCGAAGGGAACTTTGTCGGCCGTCCAGTTCCGAGCGAGGAAGATGAAGCCATAGAGTCGTGTAGCCCATCCGATGACGGGGATCTTGCGCAAAGAAGATTTGAGGGTGATGAGAATGGAGCGGTGGTGCGAGGAGAAGTAGGCGAAGCTCCAGAGGTAGCTGAGGAGCGAAGGGGTCAGCGAGGAAGCCGAAGGCTGGGCGGGAAACGAGCTCACAGCCAGTCGGCGAGTGTTTGATGGTTGGAGATCTGGCGACCGAGTGTTAAAGGTCAGCAGTCAACTCCCTCGATACGAAGCGCTCGCAGCCCGAGGTGGGGGAGCAGAGCCCGAAACGTCCTGCACTGCAGCGCTGTCCGAGTTCTGATGAGCAGAAACACTCACCCATACACCCCTCTTCGCCAACTTGATGCCCGTCACCCTCCCCCTGCTGTCCCGCTCGATCCAGTCCCCTCCCTCGACGCCGTCCCCAGCGGTCACGACAAAGCTCGTCGGTGCAAACCACTCTGAGATGAGTACTGTGCAGCATCCGAAGCTGCTCTTCGTCGCGCGGTAGTATAGAGGTGCCGTGGCCGGGTGCAGCGAGAGCGGGAAGAGGAGGAATTGCGTGCAGTTGGTGAGAATGATACAGGAGTTGAAGATGCAGGCGAAGAGCAGCCCTGTGAGTAGAGAGCCGTGTCGTTGACGGTCCTTGGTAGGTATGGAGTAGAGCGGAGGCGAGGAAGACATGTCGAGATGAGCGAGGGAGGGAAAGAAGCGTGGCCGACTGAAAGGAAGCTGCAATTCCACAGGGGCGAGATTGGAAGATACAAATAGGACAAGCATTTACAGTGTATTTACGGATTGAGAACCTCAGAACCGCTCGACCTTTTGCTCGGCGCCGACCCTTTGCCGAACCCTGCTCGTCTAAGCCTGCAGCTTGCCCGCCTTGCTCCCACTGTACTTTGACGCTACTTCTTTGGCGACATGCGCCTTCATGTCGTACAGGTTCATCTCGTCGACCTATAGAGCAGAGAGACCAGAATCAGCCTCGGCGCTCTTCCTCGCTCACCGCGCTCCCCTCAGACTCACCGTCAGCTTATTCTCCGCCGCCGCCAACTTGGCCTCCGGTGCACTCAAACTTGAGAACCCGATCCGCTCGTTCAGGTTCTCCGTCGCCCTCGTACTGGCGTTCTGCACCCTCGTCGCCCTCGGCTTTCGAATCTGCTGATACATGGCCAATCCCGCCTGCACATCGGTGGTGAAGCCGTACTCCTTGCTGAAGATGATACCGAGCGCAGCGGCGTCCTCGATGGCCATGCAGGCGCCTTGGGACTGATGGGGCATCATCGGGTGGGCGGCATCGCCGAGGACGGCGACGTTGCCCTTAGTCCAGTGCTGTTGTTCAGAGACAGCTGGTCAGCTATGTGGCGGACGGCGAAGTAAGTGAGGAACCCACGCTGTAAGGCTGATGAACGTAGAGCCGCCAAGGCATGCGGTCAATCGAGTTCTTGATCAGGTCGACGCAGTTGGGGTCGAGTTGCGAGTAGGCGCCAGCGAGGATGTCGGAGACGGGGACTTCGGCGAACTGGMATCCTTCTTGCGTGTGGTTGGTCATCTCGGTGGGCATGAAGCAGTAGAAGGAGACGATCTGTTGTGTTCGGCGAGAGGAATATCAGCTTCGGCGCTCGTCTCGAAGCCTGAGGACGCTCGGACGACTCACGTCTCCTCCAGCACAAGGCGACATGACAATCTTGTAGTACATGCTCAGGTCGTCGGTAGGGTATCCACCCCAGAACTGCGAGGGGGAGACCGACGAGAGGTCAGCTTCCCCTCGGCCGAGCTCATCCTCCAGCTTCCAACCCACCTGAATTCCCGGATCAGCAGCCCACTCGACGAGACCGAGTCGCTTAATGTCCGAGACCTTGACGTTGCATCGGTAGCAAGTCTGGTTGGCCGACTTGGTGTCGGGAATGGCGCCGATGAGGGAGCGAACGGCCGACTGGTCGCAAGGCCAGGATTAGCTCCTCGCTCACTCCACGCCTGCAAGACTCACCCTGATACCGTCCGCGCCGATGATCAGATCCGCCTGGATGGTGATGCCATTCTCGAAGGTGACGGTGCCCTTCTCGTGGTCCAGCTCCTTGGCGATGTGATCCACGACGACCGAGCAGGGGGTTCCCTCTCCCTCGTCCTGCGTAGCCGTCTCGAGCAGCATGGTGTGCATGTCGACGCGGTGGAACATGTTGTAGACCTGTTCTCGATACAACGAGAAGGGTCAGCCTTGCTTTGAGGGAGGGCAGGTCAGCTCGGCGAGAACGACCCRAACTCACGTTGCCCCAAGTCTTCTCGTAGTCGTCCAACGAGTACTGGTTGAGGATCTTGCCCGTCTTCCACTCGCGCATAACGAGCTTCATCAGCTGGATGGGACGTCCCGAGGCGATGTCGACTCCCCATTCACGAAGCCACTGCGAGACGAGCGCCGATAGTCAGCTCTACTCCCCTGCAGCTCCGCGAGCAGTCACACACCTGAGTACCGTTGGCTGCGCAGGAGATGGAAGCTCCCACTTCGAGCTTGAAGTCACGACGTTCATAGATGGAGACTGTGGCGAGTGAGAGATGGGGTCAGCCAAAGCCGAAGGAGAGAGTCCTTCCGGGCGCACCGAGATGACCAGCACGACGAAGAGCGATGGCAGCGGAGAGACCACCGAGTCCACCACCGACGACTGTAGGTTTCGAAAAGGAGGCTATCAGCAATCCGCTTCCTCTCTGCGAGTCCGGCGCCGGCCAGGAGGAGAGCCAAACTCACTGGCGACCTTGAGCTGCTTGAAGGGAGGAGGTGCGGGCGACATGTTGCTGTAGTAGTGTAGAGAGGGACGAGTGAAGCGCAGAAGCTCAAGCGTTGTTTAAGCCGCCTTTGAAGCGCTCTCCACGCCCTCAGAGGCCGACGAGACGGAGACGGAAGGGCGCGGCCGAGCGTCGAGCTAGTGCTGGAAAGTCGACCGTCGAGGCCGAAGTTGACGCTCATCGTGAGAGCTCGGCACGGCTGCACGTGATGAGATGCCGTGTAAGAGCTGAGAAGGCTGAACAAACAGCAGACGAGGGAAAAGGATGGAAGTCGCTGCGCCGAGCACAGCAGATGAGCTTTGCGAAGGCGGCGATGGTAGGGGCGGAGCCGATATAGCGGTAGAAAGCTGCCAGCTTCTTGTGTGTAGAAGTGAGCCCACCCTAGGCTGTCCCCTGGAGCCTGCGAGGGGTGCCAGGGTGTCAAGCCAGCGCCGAGTGACAGCGAAGCGAGAGGCCGAGAGCGCGTAACGTCTTCGCTGGAGACGAAGTGAGGTCAGCAAGCAGCTTTGAGCCGTTTAGAATGATCTCTGTCCGCTGAAGTACCATCAGTCCTCGTGCCGAAGCAACAGCGCCGAACGGACTCGCCGAGCCTTTGAGATCGAGCGAAACGACAGCTCGATTGTACAACAATAAGTCGAGTACCTCCCAGACCCTTTCATGCGCGAACTAGCACTGCATGAAGTCGCTAGCCATTAGCCTGCATCGATGTAGTGGGTCAGCTCCTGCTCCGACTCTCCTCCGTCTCGCCCTCGCTACTCACAGCTCCAGCGCAATCTCAGGCTTGACCCGATCCTTGAAATCGGGAATCTCGTCCTTGGAATGCGTGTATCGATCCTTGTACATGAGGTACTCTGCCACCTTCTCGACGACCTCCGCGCGCTGCTCCTCGAGGTTGATGATGCCCTTTTGCGCCTCTGCGAAACCTCCCATGCCGGAAGTGAGCGAGTCGGAGATGAGGACGGAGCCGAGAGCTGCTGCTCGGGGCAGGACGAAGCGGTGGCCTGCAGGATGTGCGCCGAGTCAGCTCGAGTCGCGTTGAGAGGCGAAGCGGAGGGAGTGAAGCAGACCGTCGGCGGAGATGAGGGTGACCCAAGGGTTCTCGGCCTGTAGCAGAGCAGGATTAGCTGTTGTACTGCGCCGTAGAAGCGCGCTGTAGCTCACCATGTCTGAGATTCGAAACGAGCGATTTGAAGGAGAGAAACCGCGAAGGATCTCTCTCTCCTGCTCTACACTCGCATTTCTACACCTCGACTAGGCGCCTCAAAAATATGACGGATAGCATTGATATTTCCGCCCGCGCTGCCTCGCCCGACTCTGCCACCTCGCAGGCATCCGGCTCCCCTCCGCTGCAGCTCGACCCCTCGACTCTCGCTCTTCTCGACTCGTTCTACAACGAGCGAGACGAGGCAGAAAAGAAGTTCCAGGAGCTAGAGGAAGCTGCACATGCTAGGCTGTTGAAGGCGCAGGCGGGAGAAGGAGCAGAGGTCGAGGACGAGCCGGAGAAGGAGATGATGAGCGTCGACGAGTTTAGGGCTCTGTTCGGCGAGGATTGGCAACTGAGCCAGTTTTGGTGAGTTCGTCCACACCCTTTTCACCTCCCACTGCTCTGGTAGCGAGCTCGGCGCTTCAGAAAACCCGCGCTGACAGCTCGGCTTTCGCTCTCTTTCCTCGCCTTCCTTCGCTGCGCATAGGTACTCCACACCTTTCGCCACCTCGCTCGCCCGGTTCATCCGCTCCCTCTGCCCCGAGCCCACCACTCGCGTCGCCTTCCTTTGCTGCCCAACAGGCTACGTCGGCTTCCAGCACACCAACCCCCTCCCCGAAACCAAGCTCCTCGAATACGACCGACGCTTCGGCCTCTTTGCAGGCAAGAACTTTGTGCCGTATGATATTGACGAGCCGGTGGACCTGCCAGCTGAGCTGAAGGGAACTGTGGAGCTTGCCGTCTGCGATCCGCCATTCTTGAACGAGGTGAGCTGGTGTCTTGCTCTCTGTTCGGACCTCCCTGAACCCGTCTCTCCTTGACATCCACAGGCCACCAACAAGAAGCTGGCCCGCACCCTCTCTCACATTCTCCACCCCACCAAAGGCCGTCTAGTCCTCCTCACCTCTACCTCGGTCGAGCACCTCTTCCCCGACATTTACGGCTCAGCCCCACTCGGCCCACTGTATAAGAGCGAGATCAAGGTCACGCATGCTGGAGGGATTGCGAACAACTTCGGGGTGTGGACCAGCTGGAAGATGAAGGAGGGGGAGAAGATCCCGGGGTTTGAGGAGCAGTAAGGTGAGTTCTCGGGGCGACGGAAGGGACTGAGAGGTACAGAGCTGACTCGTATCGCATTTCGGTAGGACTCGCATAGACTAGGAAGCGGTAGACGGAACCTCGGCGCGGATTTCGCCAGTGCGGTAGATTCGCAATGTCACCTGTTCCGCCTCTCGCCCTCTCACTTCTCGCCAGGCGCCGCTCTGTACTTCGACCACCAATCTATCAGCTGCATGTGCTCTGTGCACTACCAGCTGCTCCATCTCAATGAGCTGCTCGACCCCTCGACCGTTGAGCGCTCGGACCCCCCTCCCGCTCACACTTCATCCCGCTCAGCTCGCTTGCTCGCTCGGGCCTCCTCCTTCAAGCATCAATCAACCTGGTCTGACTTTCGCTTCGTCTTCTCTCTTCTCTGCTCCTTCCCCTCTTCTCTGCTCCTTCCCCTCTTCTCGTGCTCCACTCGCCGCCTCCTGTCCTTTCCCGCTGCAGCCGACGCCTTCGCTCGGCCTCGACCAAAATGCTCCTCCTCGCCCTCCTCTTCTCCACCCTCCTGATCTTCGTCCACTCCTCGCCAACACCACCTACACGGGACTCAACGGACCTCTACTTCATGCAAACCTTACAAGAGATCGAGCAGTGGAGCCCAAGCGCAAGTGAGGAGAGGCAAGAGGTCGAGATGGAGATGTGGGAGGACGAAGAGGAAGAGGTGCTGTGTCGGAGCGGTGGTGAGCGGGAGATGTGCTGGGAGGGCGGGAGGAGGAGATGTGTCATGGTGAGCTAGCGCGGCTCTTGTCTGCGGGAGCTCGGCGCTGACCTCTGCCTCTGTTCGCTCTAGGTTGAGCAGGATCCGACCTCGTGCGGCGGATGCGGTGGGTCTGCCCTTCGCATTGCCTTCTGCTTCCACCGTAGTTGACCCTTGAACTCGAAACTCACAGCATCAACAGGCAAAGGCGTCGACTGCACCTCCCTTCCTGGCGTCGCTGCCACGTCCTGCCGGGCTGGTCGATGTGAAGCACGTGCGTGCCCCTTTACCCCTTATCAAACGCTTCGCTAACCCTCTTCACTTCCGTTCAGTCGCCTGTCACCCATACTATCACCTCACACCCTCGCCTCCCTCGCTATCCTCAGGTTCGGGCGCGCTCACCTCCCTACCATCAGTCCAGCCCCGTCTGATGCTGTTGGATCAGGCGACTGCGGACGAGATAAGAAGAGAGGAGAAGGCGGAAGTGTTCGAAGAGGAGGCGAGACTCGAGGAGAGGTGGGTGGAGATGCTAGCGGCGAGGGCTCAAGGCGCCGAGGGAGGGAGGAAGGGGAGGATGAAGACAGCGAGGAGAAGAAGGGCGCCTGAATGAAAGGCGTTTGATGGAGCTCGCTGAGGGATGTAAGAGAGCTGTACGTACACCGGTCATGAAGCAGCGAGCGGCGAATCCGCGGTCGGGCTGCTCCGAGCTCGCCCTCTCAGACTCTCGTTCCGTCAAATATGCTGCTGGACACGGGAGACGCCTGTTTCACCTACCCAGCAGACACGGAGTACCTAAGCAAGCAATCAGGCTAAGCAAGAGAAGCGACCTCGACTGCCTTCGCAGACAGCGCCGAGGCCCGGAAGGGGGGCTAAGCGGTGAGAGTGAGGCAGAGGTAGACAAGCGGTAGAAGAAGGAAACAGTGTAGAGTGGCGGTAGAAGGGTGAGGGGTAGCTGTGATGGGCTGTAGGTGGCTGACAAGGATGGGGAGTTGCTTCGGCGCTCGGCGCTCGGCGCTCGGCGATCAAGGGAGCTGTCGTGAGCAGGATACGTTAGCCATCAGCGAGCTTCGACACAGCTCCATCAGACTCACACTCTTCCTTGCCTCCAACCTTCTCAGCATCCAAGCCTCACTCCCCGGTCCATTGCCCTCCTTCACAGGCTCTCCTCCTCCCAAGCCACACAAGCTCGCTCCTCGGTCCAGCCTCGCCAATCCCAACTTGCCCAACTCCCACGCATCCTCCTCATCATCCTCCTCGCCAGCAAAGAAGCGAGTCTTCAGAGGTCCTGCACTCATGCTCCCGCTCCCTCCTCCAGCGCTGCCACAGCAGCCGAAGGAGAAGGTCCAGTCCGACAGCGAGAGGGCCGAGTCGCCAACGGAGCGAGCATCTTGAGGCTTGTAAGAACGCTTGAGGGACGATCCCATGTCGACATCACTCGTGGGCGCAGGTGCAAGGTGGTGCTGCACGTGTTGGTAGAACGCAGCCGTCTCTTGCTCGGCCAGGTAGGCGAAGTTGGGCGCGACGGGAGGGGAAGGGGCGGGGTAGTGAGCGAGGTGAGAGGTCTGGAAAGGGTCGGAGGTAGGTCGGAAGAAGCCTTGAGGGATGAAAGCGGGAGGAGGAGGAGGAGGAACGGCGCGGTCGAAGTAGCTCGGAGCTTGCGAGGTGGCCGCCGAGATCGAGGGCTTGAGAGGCGAGAGGTACATCGACGAGGCGGGGGAGATGGTAGGAGTCCACTGCATCGCCGAGGAAGCGTTGCCGATCTTGCTGGGCGTGTTGATGAGAGAGGAGAGGGGAGTGTTGCCCCTTGAAGGCGAGTTGGCGGGGGAGTCGAAGCGGAAGCGGTCGAGAGGACCAGAGGCGCTGTAGGTGGAAGGAGTAGTCAGATACAGTGATAGGATTGTATTAAAAAGCTCTGCACATACGAAGGAGTCGAGAGACCGCTTTCGAGGCCCGAACTGCGCGAGCGACGAAGCGAGCCGACTTGCTCCTTGAGCTTGCGCTGCTCACGAGTGTCGGCTGGTGGCGGGAGAGGCTCAACATACAGTCCAGCACTGCTAATACTTAGCGCTCACCGTAGCGAACCCTCAAGGGAAGGAGAGCGCCGGGGAGCTGCACGCCATTGAGCCTTGCGATCGCTTCGTCGGCCGTCTCGCGATCTTCGAGCCTGTTACGGGCATCGAGGGGGGTCAGCTTTGACCCCTTGCTGGACTGTCAAGGCTCCATCTCCCGGCGGCTCACCTCGCAAAGCCAATCCCCTTCGACTTGCCTCCGTCTCCACGCTCGGCGTTGGGGAGCGAATCATTCTCGCGTAGGATGCGGACGGAGAGGACGGTCGCAGGTGCTAGAAGCTGGATGATGTCGTGGTCCTCGAGGTCGGAAGGGATCTACAAGACGATGGATGAGCTCAGAGCTGCGGTACAGCAGCGAGACGACGAACGTTGGTGAGGTAGAGATTGGTCGACGACTCGTCGGCGAGGCGGCGCAGCTTGAGCGAGACGGATTCCTGTCGAGAGTCGGGGGGTCAGCTTCGGGTTTCGTCCCCACCTTCCGCGTTTCCACAGCCCACGCACCTTGGCAAAGCTCGCCTCGAACCCCTCGGCGTTGAGGCTCGCGACCGCCCTCTCGGCCTCGTCAGGCGACTTGAAGAGGATGAAACCGACGCCCTTACACGTCTGCGTCTCTACAGGCTGTCCACTGATGGGATCCGCGACCATTGAAGTAGACGTCAAAACGCGAACCGAGAGGACTTGGCCGAAACGAGAGCCGAGTGCGTGCAAGTCCGAGTCGCGAGCTTCGGGAGGGAGGAGACGGACCTGTAGGGCGATAGAGAGGGTCAGATGTAGGCAGGGAGTTGGATGGAATCAGGGCGCACGTAGATGTTGGTGGCGTGGTCGACGCTGTGGTTGGGCGAAGCGAAAGGTCAGCTCTCGCTCGCGCTGCTGTCAGGCCGAGCTCGGCGTCGAGGGAACTCACTTCTCCAGCTTGACTTCACGCTGCTGACGGTATCCAGGCCACGGGGAGATGCTGTGAGAAGCACCTATGCTCGACGACCGAGCCCGTCAGCTTCCTCCTTCCAGCTCATCCGACCTTTCCTCGCTCGCCGACAACGACTCACCTGCACCGACAGCTCCTGCCCCCAAGTCGAGCTTCATCGGACTCGATCCTTCGCCTCCAGCGTGGCTGTAGTAGTGACTGCCCAACTGCTGGCGATGCAGGAGGAAACTCGACTGGCCATGCTGCTGCAGGTTTTGAGCGCCGAACGAGAGAGGCGGTTGAGGGAGAGGAAGCGGAAGAGGCTGAGGGAGGCTGTAGGGGTAGTGGTAGGGTATAGAAGGGTGAGGGTAGGGCGGATGAGCTGTAGGAAAGTACTGCTGAGTCCAATGAGGCGATTGAGGTGAGAGGGAAGGGAAAAAGTTGGGCGGAGGAGGAGCGGGAGGAAGCAAAGGAGCGAGAGGAAGTGGATTCATCAACTAGATTGAGAGGGGCAAGAAGCTGTAGGGCATTAGGTCGAGCGCTAGGTAGTGGTAGGAGGTCAACCCTGCTCTCATCATCCTTCCCTCCCTCTGCTCGAGCTCAGCTGAGAGGGATATCCCCTTGGGCCGAGTCGCCCTTTCGGCGGAGGAGGAGAGGCATCTATCTCAAGAGCTGCAGATCGGCTGTATTGACGAGAGTATCTTTATAGCTGCGCCATCCGCTGAGCCGGGTAGCGAGGTAGCGAGTAGACGAGCGAAGAGATCAGAGAGACGAAACGGAAGGAGCCGCTTGTCCTCTTTTCCTACTCTGACCTAGTCTCAGCTCCTCTCTTCCTACAGCTGAACATGCCAAATCCAACTTGAAAGCGGTCCGCTCAGTGCCGTCTCCAGCTGGCCGCCTCAGTTCACCGCCGTTTCGGCGCCAGCCGAGCCGAGCACCGCCATTTCGCACCTCCGCGGCGGGGTATCCTCATCGTCTTTGCTGCTTCTTCCGCTCTAAATATCAAACGCGGCGCAAGACGTTCCCGGGAGCCATGAGCGACCAGCAAATCGTCGCGGCGGATGAAGAGGTGTCGAGGATTTGGGGGAGGGTCGTGCGCGCCATGTTGCCAGGCCAGACGGTCTTAGGGACGATCCTGGACAAGCTTTCAACGCTCGGAGCGGAGCTGAAGAGCGCGTTCTCCATCCCGCGAGAGCAACGGACGACGATTTACGACACGCTGCGACGGGTCGGTGTCGTGGAGCGGGAACTGGACACGGTGAGCCTCTCCTGACCGGGACCAAAGAGGCGTACAAGTCATCCAGCTAATGAATGTATCGCTGCGGTGCTGTAGATCATCATCGGTACGTCCTTTGTCGCCCTTGGTCGCCTCCGCACCGATCGCCGAGGTTGCGCTCTCCGCTGAGCCTTACCGCTGACGCTGCTGAGAGCAGAGACTCGTAGTGCACTCGAGCAACAGCACAAGAGATACATAAAGGAGGATAACGAGGACATCAGCAAAGTGCAGAACATCCCAACCGAGGTTCAGCGGCTTGCTCACTCAGTCTTTGAGGAGCCGACAAGCTTTCCCAGCCAGTTCTCCAACTCGGAGATCCAGATGTACTCCGAGGAAATGCTCGACCAGGCAGAAGTACGTTCTCACACGCCTTGCTGCCTCTACCCACCAGCTCGGCGCTGAGCCTCCCCCTTTGCAGCGTCTAGTCGACTTGCTTAAGACAATCGCTACGCACCCTCCCCTGCGCCGCTCAGCAAGCCCTGTCACGGTGAGCTTGATGTGTACTTGCTTCGCTTTGGACCTTCACTCTGACCGGCTTGCCGAAAGATGCAGGGGAACCGTAGAGCCAATTCGGATTCGGAGCATGTTCGGCGGGAGCGGTCTCTGGCCAAACCGGGACCGCATCAAGTCCAGGCAAGGCAGGAGGGTGCAGAGCGACCGCTGGTGTACTCTAGTAGTAGTGACAGAATGGCGATGTGGTGAAAGTAAAATTGCTCATCAGCCCCCTTTTCCTTGGACCCCTCGGCGTTCGCTCGTTGCTTTTCGTTGCTCTCGCTTCAGCTTCCCTTTTCCTCTTGCTCCTGCAAGTTCTGCAAAGACTCCCATCTTTGAAGTCAGCATACCCCTCAACACACGACCATGTCACTCACATATCATCGCAGGCTCTGTGAGATCCTCGAACTTCTCGGCGCCGAGCACGGTCTACCGCCTGGGCAGCAGGAGCAGCTAGCAGCGGAAGGAAGAGAGCTGAAGACGGAAGCCGAACGAGTGACCCTGCTGAGAGGAACGGTAGCCGTGCAACCTCGTCAAACACTCCGGCACAACTTGCAGGTGTTTCATGACCGAGTTGAGCAGGTGAGTTCCGCGATATCGAGGCCTGCAGAGACGCCGGAGTCTTTTGCTGACATACCCAGCTCATAGGTAATTCTCCGTAAGCTGTTCACTTGCAACTGCCCCTGGTCTCAGAGGCATCTCCCCGCGACTTAAAAACTCGCCGAGCGGATCGCCGAAAGATGACACGGCTGACCACACCCCGTTGCCTCTCGCAGATCGTCGAAAGGAGGTCCTTGCTCAATACGGACATGATGCTCGAGCACTCGCCGCGTCCATCAACGGCTACAAAGGCAGGCTGGCGCCCGAAGTCCTCGCCGCGGCGCAGAAGGTCCTCTTGCCGTCGATGACCAACCTCGACGAGTTCGGCACGGCATGTATCGTTACACAGATTGGCTACCGACAGAGGAAGGGACAGGTGAATTGAGTGAGCGAGCGAGCTGCTGCGGAGCTTCGGCGAAGGCTAACGTATCGCTCTCGTTTTGCCTTGCAGATTCTGCTTCAGATTCTCAGCGCGTCGGAGCGAGCTTGAGTAGTGCTGTTGGTGACAAATGCTTGAAGGTCGCCTAGTGTCCCTCTTCTGCATCTCTGCGAGCCACAAGCTCGGTGCTCGCCTCGAAGTCGCCCTTTTCCTCGGCGCACCAAAGACTGCTCGTTTCCAGCCTCAACTATCGGAACTAGTACTCCTCGATCTCCTTCAGCTTGAAGATACCTTCCATCGCCTCCAGCACCTCTGGAATCTTCTCCACCTCGCCCATCGCCCTCATCCGCCCGAGCAGGTTCTGCATGAACCGCATTCCCTCAATCGCCTGATCCGTAGCCACCCTGGTCAACTTGGTGCGAAAGGCTGTTGTAGATGGGGCGGGAGTGAAATGGAAATCGGCGGCGGGGAAGGGAGCCTCGCCGTGGCAGCGCACGAGAAGCCGGTCGGTGCTGAGGCGTCGGAAGGAGTGAAGTAGCGTGTAAGTGCCTGGTGGCTGATATGGGACGTGGAAGTCCAGCAGCCGCAGATGCCCCCATCTTTCGAGGATCCTGGACACCTCTTCCATATTCTCGGCCTTGGAGAACTGAGTGGGGCGGATGGTGATGTGCTGAACCGGGGAGGTCGCGAAGGCCGGGAGGATGGCGGGAAGGGAGTTGCCCGTCGAGGTGAGGGACAGATGAGTGAGGTGCGGGAAGGTTGTCGAGGTGGTGGGCGCCTCAGTCACCGCTGAGTCGATGCGGAGCGAGAGGGATTCGAGGGAAGGTGCGAAAGACGAGATGAAGGCCCATCCTTGTTCCTCGAGACGGCCCATATCGAGTGTGAGTGACCGCAAAGTGGTAGTCGACGCCCAGTGGTGGCCTCGAACGACGTCGCCGAGGTCTCCAGCCGCGCGAGCGGATCCTCCGTAGGTTGGCCGAAGGACCAGATGGTGCAGCTGCATCTTGGAGAGGATCTCAACAACGGAGTCGTTGAGGCAGACGGCCTCTCCTCCGATCTCGACTCTCCTGAGCGCCGGGAGACGGCTCAAGATGTCGACAGCTCGGTAATCTTGCGCTGCGCTGAGCGTGATGGATGTGATCCGTCCCGAGACGAGTCCAAGGGCATCTCTGAAGTCCTCTTCGAAGAGGCTTCCTTGATGTAGGCGAGCGTGATGCCCGTGAAGTCGAGGGCCGTTATGTTAGAGAGGAAGGGAAGGAGGGAGAGGGCGTGGAGGTTCTCGGCGGGATCCGGCGAGTCGAATCCGAGGGTTCTGAAGCTAGCGCCGTGGCGCGGGAGAACCCTAAACTTGAGCGTGGGATGCCCGGTGCGAGATGACTTCAGGTACTGTTGAACGGTAGCAGCGAGAACGAGGGATTGAGCTTCCGTCAGAGGGAGCCGCTGAAGTGACGGAGCGCGCACAGCTCACCCTAAAGAGGTAAATGCTGCAGAGTTTGTTCATGCTGCGATCCACTCGAGAGAGCGATGGGGTGTCCCAGGAGCGGGGCGTGTTGGTCACTGGGAGGCGCCAATCTCGCGGTTCGGCTCCTCGTAGGTCTCCCTCGTACACCATCTCAGCGATACGAGCTTTGATATCCAGAGGTAGCGCGCGGAAGCCTGTGCTCGGAGAAGCAGCGGTCCTGGTCGTCCATCAAGAGCGTCGACGAGTGTTGAGTGAATCGAGAGTCTGAAAGCGCGGGGAGATGGGTCAGCTCGGCCTACAGAGATATACTCACAGCTAGACGTACAGTAAGCAGCTTCCCGACGTGCAGACGAGCAGTCGAAGCGTAGACGAGGTGAGCGCGGGAGAGAAAGGGAGGGGGAGCCTTCTCGCGGCCAAGTCGTCCAAGGGGGCTCTTGCTCCGACCTCATCGCTCGATTCGCTGTCGACCTACAGAGATGGTACTCGATGCTGCTTCCTTCAGCATCAATAGGCTAGGATCCAACAAGGTCGTTCGCGCTCTCATCCCGCTCGCTTCGGCTTACGTTCTACGCTCCTGGTCGGCGGGCTACATCTGTACGGAGGATCGCAACATCCACAACAAGACCTACATCTTAGTCGTACGCTCTCCTTGCCGTAGCTCATCACTCTGTAGCTCTAGACGCCAGAGCGGAAGCCTGCGCTGTCTCGAACTCGGAGCCGAGGTGCTCTTTCGAGGGGGCGGGAGGTAAAGAGCTACACATACCGGCTGCTCAAGTGACAGATATGTTGTAGCGACTAGACCCGCTGTACCGTGTAGCAAGGTACCCCTCAGATCAGCGAGAGATGAGAGAGACGAAACGGAGCTGCTCGACCTCTCTCTCCCTCCTGCTTTTACCTCGTCCTCAGCTCGCCGCGCTTTGCTGCTGCAGCTCGACATGACCAAGCTAACCGACGGCGACTGGTCCTACAACATGCAGCAGGAGGAACTATCGGACGGATCGGATGAGGAGCTCGACTTAGCTTCGCCACCTCAGCTCTCCTCGCTCGTATCTGTCTCGGACAGCAAGCAGGGAGGGGGTAGCTCGTCGGGACTAGTAGCCAGAGCTAATGATGCTTCCGCTGGAGTTTGGAGAGTCTTCGATCGTCGCACAGCAAGTAAGAGGCGCCGAGTCGAGGAGGAGGGAAGCGCAGCAGCGTCGAGCAAGCTGGCCAGAACGGCGGTTCAGGAGCGTGCGGTAGGAGAGGGAGGAAGGGAGAGGGACGCCGCTACCGGTAGGAAGGAGGAGGAGATGGCTGGAAGGACACTGCGGCAGATTTCGCGGGAAGAAGTCTCGAGCCGAGGCGCGATTCGAGACGAGACGGATCTATAGGAGCAGGTGAGCCCTTCTTGCCGCTCGGCAAGGAAGCAAAGCTGACACCGTACTACCGAAAAGCTCATCTCGCTGCTGCTTCGACCCAGCGTCTCTCTGCAGCTGCACCCTCGACCGCTCGGCGCTCGTTCGTCCCAGCTTCAAAGCTCTTCCCACCGGACTCGGGCACGCCAACCTCTGGAGCAGCGTTCGATCACTCCAAGCTCCCGAACGCCTCTCACCGTCACTCAAGCGACACCTCCTGTGCTTCCGACACCCTCATGGCTCAAATCGCTACTCCTTCCCACCCCGCTCGACCTGGACCGCAGCCTTTCGCACCTCTACGACCAGCTCAGGTTCCTCGTTCACATCCTCAACCACCGGACAATTCCATCGTATCACTTTGCAAACAACAGCACCCCCCGCCGAACCAGCCACAGCGCTTCGCCTTTCTTCCGCCGAACCCTCCCTCCTCTCGGCCCTCACATCAGCCTACACACAAACTGCCCACCACCTTCCCCTACCCACCCAGGGCGCCCCAGCCACAATCATTCAAAGCACCCTCTCATCGTCCACCACCCTCCTCCTCTTCCACCACCTCGACGAATCACCCTCACTTCGACACCGAGCGTTTCACCCCTCCCAACGCTCACCCTCCCTCCCATCTCTCACCCTCGACGCCCAACCCCTCCTGGTTGGAAGAAGCTCTCTACGGTCCTGCATTGGACAAGGCCGCTCCTTTCCCTACTCCTTTCCACCCCACCGAGCTGGGCCAATCAGAAGTGAAGGTAGAAATGGATTGGAGAAAGCATGAGAAGCTGTATGGAGAGGTGAGGGATGCTGTGAAGGGGAGGGTGAGGGATCAGGGGTTTGGCTGCAGGTTGAGGAGCGAGGATGAGGAGGGCGAGGAAGTGGGAGGGGACGAGGAGTGGGTGAAGGAGAGGGTGAGAAAGGTGGGAGAGGGAATGAGGAAGAGGTTCAAGGCGCTGATGGGCAGTAGTGCGAGGGTGGAGGAGGGTGGTTGAGCTTGTATCCAATTCGCCGCATCGACTCACAGCTGCCGACGAGCGATGGTCTTCGGCGCTTGAGCTGCTCGCCGCTCTCGAAAGTCGCACAAGCAGGGCTCTCCAGCTGGCTCTACTCGTACGCAAAGTTGGTCCCATCGGCTGTATGACGTGAATTAGGCTGAGCACTGCTACGGTCTCCTCATCCTCATCGCCGCCTTGACGCCGAAAGCGAGGAGGCCAATCGCGGCAGCGGCGATGCCGACGGTAGCAGTAGCGCACACGAGGGCTGTGGCGAGGGAACGTGTCAGTGGAAGAGAATGAGGTAGAAGGCAGGGAGTTGAGGATGGAGGGAGGGCAAGACGCAGCCACAACTCACCCTCGGTCCGCGTGAAAGGGCTCAGCGGCTCGCCCTTCTTGAGCTGCAGGTTGCGCTTGACCCAGTCGCCTATAGACAGAGTCAAGTCGCGTTAGCTCCGCGACCCATAAAGCGAGAACGCGAGCCAGCGACCAACGTACGAATCCCAATCCTCGGCTTGGCCTCAACCTCGCCTCTCCTCCTCTCAAACTCGTCATCAGCATAAACCAACGTCGTCGCCGCTCCGAACTCCTCCGTCTGCTGCACTCCTCTCCCTCCAAACGCACTCTCCAGGACCTCCTTCTCCGTCGCGACCACGACCCTGCCATCGCGATGCTTGTACCAGAGCCCACTTGGCTCGGGGCGGATAAAAGCATACGACTCGTTGAGGACACGTTTGCCCGCTCGATTGAGGAGGGGGACGTCAAAGTCGGGTAGTTGAACGATGACGGTGTGTAGGCGGAATTTGGCACTCTTGCGAGGAGGGGGGTGGGATGCGCCGAGCTGCTGGGCTGCGAGTTCGGGGGTTGTGTAGGGGAGGAAACGGGTCATGTCGAGGGTGGTCGGGAAAGTGAAGCGCGGAGCTGAGGAGCCGGCGGTGACCGGGGGGCCCAGCTCGATGGTGAGGTAGGGGGAGAAGTCGAACATGGCTAATGGCGGGTCCTGTTGTGAGGTAGTGTCGTCGGAGCTGAAGTCGGTGAGTGAGGGTCGGGTCTGAAGACGACGGTCTAGGGTGGAGATGAGGTCGGTGGCGCAGAAGCGGCGGACGGGCGCGATCGAAATGGAGTCTGCGAGGGGGGGGGGGGGGGGGGGGGGGGGGGGGAGTTCCGGTTAGCTTGAAGCTGCGAGAAGACGAGGCGCCAGTACCCACCGGTATAGTCGACGGTGAGCGAGCCATCCTCCGCTCTACGGAGCGTTCGACTCGAGAGCAAGTCGTTGAAGAGCTTGCGAGACGGCGCCTGAGGACGAGCATGTTAGCTCGAGCCGGTTCTTGCGAGGAGAAGAAGTCGAACTCACCCCAGGAAGTTGTGAGTCGTTGATCGCGTCGTAAGCGAAGCGCACAGCTTCGCCTCGCTCAGAGCCGAAGGTCATCGCTCTGTGACTGAGAGCTTGGACGGTCGGCTCGGTACCTGCGAGGCGGGCGAGTGCTCAGCAAGCGAACAAGGTGGTATCAGACTACCTTGAGACTCACTGACTGCCCGTTCTGCGACCTCGAGGGCATAGAAGAGGGTCTGAAGGCTGCCGACGATGAGGTTCTGCTTGCCCGACGGCGAATCGGGGAGGTCGGGGAGCTCGTAGACCAGCTGACAACGGCGAGAGCACGTCAGAGCCGTGATGGGAAGTACAAGAGAAGCTACATACCTTGCGGATCTCGGGTATGCTCCACAGAAGCAGGAAGCCGACATCGGTAAAATCCTGGTACTTTCTGAGGGAGACGAGGCCTATCCGTTCCCTCGAGTCGTATCTGTTCGCCGCGAGAGGTCAGTGATGTTCACTTCGAGGTCACTGAGAGCTTACATAGCTTTGGAAAAAGGGTAGAAGCAGTAGCCCGTCTCGTCCTTGAGCACCTTGAGGTAGACGGTCACGACCGAGTCATCGTCTGAGCCGACACACCACTTGACGAGATCCTTCCGATATCCAAAGGACGGGAAGCCATACAGCTTGCGACTGGCGGAGAAGCGGTATGCGCCGCCTGTGCGTCGGAAGAGTAGAGGGTAGAGGTCAGTTGTGAGGCAGCTCGGCGATGGCGAGATCGAGAATTGCTCACGCTCGGTGAAGGTACGGTTTCGAGATAGTGGAAGGTTAGTGGTGGCCATAGAGATGGCGATGCGAGCGCAGATGTGGTCGACTGGACCTGCGAGCAGCTCGGGGGACTCGTGGTTGAGGATGATGGAGACGAGGCCGGATTCAAGCTCGCGGTTCGGACGGATGGAGAGCGACCTGAGGATGGAGCTTTGGTCAGCCGAGGTTCGCGAGCGTACGAGTCGACTCGAAATAAGGTGAACTCGCCACTGATGCCCGCCTACTTCGAACCGAGGGCTGCGAATGGCATCGCACTCCTGCTCGTGCCAGCTCACGCGCCACGAGAAGGCTTTGAAATCAGCTTGATCTTCTCCTGGCTTGTCGCTCATGTCGGGCGTCCTGGAGTTGACTGAGTAGCAAAGTCAGCCCCTCGTTCAGCGCGAGAGCGAAGGGGGGAAACGCACGCTCTAGAGGGTACAGGGAGGGCTCGGGAGGACTGGTTGGAGGAGCAGGCTGAGGATGTTGCACTGGTTCGGCCTGCAGATGAGTAGGTCAGCGAACGTATGCGGCGAGGCGAGAGGACGGCTTACCATGGCGGGCGAGCTGAGAGAAAGCGGGACAGCGAGGTGTAGGTTGTGTGAAGTCCAGGAGCAGCAGCAACTAGGCTATCGAGGTGCAGAAGCGATGCTGGAGTTGAAATTGAAGGAGCACGATGAGGCAGGAAGATAAGGAGTTTCGAAGCTGGTCGCGCGACCTCTCTTGCTCCTCCGACTCACTCGTTCGCGCTGCATCTCGACTACAGCGTTCACTCGGCTCATAAAGCGCTACCGAAGCTCCTTGCCGGCTCCGCTCTCAGCTCCTGCCATCGACTACGCGCTCCGACCCCGTCAACACCCCGCGAGCAGCTGCCGCTGTTGCTGAGGCATGTCTTTGCTTGCAGACAAGGAGTGAGCTCATTCACCGGCAGCTTCATCGTGCATAGCTAACCTGCCAGACAACAGCTTCCTCCTGCACTCGCTTCAGCTCAACTACGTCCGGCACGTCCTCCCGAATCACGCTGTCCAGTCGGCAATCCCTGGTACAGGACCGCACAACCTCGTCGCATTCGACCACTCTTCCCCAGGCTTCAACTCGCCCTACGTCGTCCTCTCCGGCCTCGCCGACGAGTCGAAATGGCCTGAGCTGTCCAGCGGGAGGTCCAGTCCGCCGCTCGCGCTGGGATTCGGTCGAGGGGATTCGGGCGCTGGTGGAGCAGGAGGAAGGCGACGACCACCGCCTTCCACTGGAGGATCTACCGGCTTGAACTACAGCCAGACGATTGTCGGCAAAGGGCGTGGAGTGGGGGGCGCTGGCATGCGGGTCGGTGGTCGCCAAAGGAGCTGGAAGGGTCGAGCAGGAGCGCTCGAGGTAGCCGAGACCGACGAAAGCGATCCGGCGGAGCCCGAGGTGCAGGAAGCTACGACGGAGAATCTCAAGTAAGGCCCTCTCTGGACCTCCTTCGCCGAGCCGAGCGCTGACTTCGTCTTTCGAAGTCGACGGAACTCATTGGAGGCTTCCATCCATCGCAAGCGCTTCCAGGACAATACAGCTCACCTTCAGCCGCCTCCCCCCGTCGTCATCCACTCACCCATCCAGACGCCGCAGGACTCGCCGGTCAGCACCGTCGATCCGAGTCGCGCCAATACTCCTCCTACCCCTCCACCAGACTCACCGAAGCGACCGATAGCAGTGCCCGTCGAGATCAGTGCCGCTACAGCTCTCCTCGAAGCTTCCCGCGCCGCCGAGGAAGCAGAGGCTCGCCGGGCCTACGACGCTCCTCCCCTCCCTCCGTCCGATACAGCAGCCTCCTCGGTGGACGCCGCTTCGTCTCTCCCCCTTTCTCACATCACCGAAGGCTCGGACGTCTCGACCTCAGCTCCCCTCGCCCTCATGCACTCGCACTCGTCCAGCTCGGTCTCGCCAATCCATGCCTCTTCCCTCCAGTCTTCGCCCTCCGTCTCCTCCGTACGCGACGCCGCCGAGCCCTCCTCCTTCGGCGGTCGCTATGCCTCCGTAGCTAGCTCAGGTGTCTCGCTCTTCGGCGTCTCTCGACTCAACGGCACGGCTGAGGGAGTCATGGGCCGTGAGCGCAGCGATAGCGGCTCGTCGTCCTTCGCTCCTGGCTCGACCAACAATCGCATCGGCGCTATCGAGGAGGACGACGAGGATGACTTACAGCCTCCTCCACCCCCAATCCAGGTTCCTCGCAACTTTCGGGCGAGGGAGCGCCGGAGGGTCAATATCAGCGGCCGAATGCTCGTGCCCATCGCGGAGCCGGCTCACGAGGAGGAGGCACCACCACTACCATCTGCAGCCACCGCACATGCAGCATCGGCGCCTCACGACTCGCCTACTCGACCGAGGGCCAACACCGACCCCATCTCGCCGCCCGAGGCCGATCCTTCCAGCACTGTCGACCAAGGTCCTCCTTCCGGAGACACGAATCCCATCGAGCGGAAGCGCAAGGTCTCTGCGCCCAGCCTTATGCTCAGCGCCGACCCCTCAACCGCGCACGACGCCCCTCCCTCGGCGCCATCCTCCGCACCCGCCTCTCCTCCCCAACACCTCCGCCCCAAACCCCAGCCACCACCACACACTCCCACCCGCCAACATCAGCCCGTCATCTCCTTCGCCAAACGCTCTGACCTTCCCACCTCCTTCGTTCCTACCGCGCCAAAACGCTCGGCGCTGACAGCCCTCCTGACCGCCAAAGAGGACTCCCCGTCTGCCTCGAACCCCTTCTCCCGACTCTACGCCGCCCTCGTCTCCCGCGGTAGTGATGCTCTCAAGCTTACTATCTACTTCCCGCAATCCAAGAGCCCGAGCAAGAAGCTCAAGATTGCGGTCAAGAAGGACCTTTCGGTCGAGGAGGTTATTGGAGCGGGACTGTGGGCTTATTGGGAGGAGGGTAGGGAGCCGAAGTTGGAGGTTGGGGAGGGGGAGCAGGAGCATGATGAGACGACCAAGTGGAACTTGCGGATTGTGGAGGATGATGGAGAGGTTGATGAGGACTTTCCTGGTGAGTACTCGTCAGCTTCGGCTTACAAGGCTGGTGAACTAACACTTATCTCTTTGTAGCCCTCGACCGAACTCGCGCCATCTCCAAGTTCTCCTTCGACGAGTTTGCCATCGTTCTGGCGACGGGACCGCAACGTAAGTCGACCGAATTTTCACTCCACTTCCTGTTCGCTGACCAACGAGCTCTCTACAGTCAAGGATAATCAGTCGAAGCAGTCCACCATCCAGCGTCGACCTTCCCGTGTCCTCGCTGCGCCGAAACGCTCCTTCGCCATCCCCGCCGGCAATACTCTCGCCCCTCCCATCGCTGCCGACGCTCAACCTGCACTCGCCGTCGCTTCTCCTGCTGTTCCACTTACGCCTACTGGAGGATCATTCCGCCCCGGGACAACGATGGGTGTCTCTTCGGCGCTCTCCATTCCCGTGCTCCTTCGCGTGCGGCTCCCTCCGGCGCCGGGTGTCGATGAGATCAACACGACGGTCAGCGTACCGAACGATATGTACATGAGCGATGTTCTGGGTATGTCCCTCGAGATCGACGTCTCAAGCGATCCAGCTGACCTTCTTCTCGCCCGCAGACCACATCTGCAAGAAGCGAGGGCTCGAGAATCCCAAGGAGTGGGCTCTCATGGTCCGCCACAATGACGCCGACATCGTCGTCCCTCTCGACCGGACCGTCGACAGCCTCGGCGACCGCCACGACCTCACCCTCGTTCGTCGGAGTCAAGTCGCCAGCCTTCGAGGCAACATTAAGCAGGCGCTGCAGAACAACAACCCGAGTGGTGAGCAGTCACTCAGATCTGAGGAATGGAGTAGAGCTGACCCGCTCGACTGCACAGCGTCCATCTTCAAGCGCCTCTCGGAGCCGCCTCAGCCCAAGTACCAGTCGGCCTCGGACCTCACCTCGACCTACCAGCGCTTCAACGTCCAACGAAAGCTTCCCATGCCCCTCGGTCGGCATCCTCGTACCATCGCCATCGACGGGGACTAGTGAGTTTACCTGCTGCTCTCGCTCCGTACGCTCGCTAACTTCCCCCTCGCCCTACAGCATCCACTTCATGCCCTCCGCCGCCGACAACCGCGGTCGCTTCGAAGGTGGCCGGACCTCTTCCTTCCACATCTCCATGGTGCACGACTGTAAGGTCTCCCGACGAGCGCCTACGACCTTCAAGATGCTGGTGCAGAAGAACGGGCACGACAAGCGGTATGACTTTGAGGCCGAGAGCTCGAGGCAGGCGGTCGAGATTGTCTCGCATGTCAAGGCGCTCATGGTTAGCTACAAAGCTGAGGAGGCGGCGCGAAGGGGGATGAGGTTGCAGATGTAGCTTTGTTACGTGTGAAGACCACGTTTCCCAGAGTTGTAGGCGACTGTGCGAGCAGGCGAGCGAGAGAGTGCAGCGTCTCTCCAAGCTGGACCGCGAGCGGGGTCCGAGTCGAGCGCCTCTCGCTCTAACAAGACGCTGTGATAAGTTAAGACTCGTGGTATACAACAGACTACACAACAGCTTTCTCGTTGGAATCCCTACGCACTGAGCCCTCGCGCTCGTCCTCAGGTCGAATCTGAGTCTGAGCCATCACTCGCGCTCGGATGCGAGGGTAGTTGGTCAGATCACCATGCATGAGCCACCAGACGCAGCTGATGCAGATGCCAGATGCAATGATGAGCGCCGTGGATGCCTCGAAGGATTTGATGTAGCTGTGGGCGCGCAGGAGGGTCAGCGCCGAGCCAGCGGGGCGCGCCGAACGAGCGCCGAGCCTTCCTAGAACGAACCGAGGTCCGAAATCCGAACGATAAGCTTGAGGTCCCAGAAGCCCTGTCAATTGAGATAGGGCATTGTTGATACCGATCCCGAGGGCTGGCGAGGCGTTTCAGGGTGAGCAGCGCCCTTTCAAGCGAGTTCGGCGATGGAAGGAGGCTCACCAGCAGCACTTGTGCCTCGGATAGCGGCTACACGCTTGGGCCAGAGGCATGCATAAGCCCTGCAAGTGGTGAAAGTGTCAGCAGGCGACCTCAGCACAGCTCTCGGTCGATCGACTCACGTCGGGGCGCAGGCGGAAATGATGCAGGCAGCGAAGTAGCGTGCTCCAGGCGCATGCACGGTGATCAGGAGGATGTTGGAGATGATAACGAATGCGTGGAGGACGAGGACGACCAGGAAGGGGCTAACGCCTCGCTTGTGAATGATCCAGGAGCATGCGGCGCAGAAGAAGACGGCGGTGGCCTGCAGACAAAGGCTGCGTCAACTCATGCCTCTGGTCGAGAAGAAGTGACGACTTACAGAAGGAGGGATTTGAAGCAAGTTGGATCCTGCCGAGCCCGAGATGCCCATGTCGAGGATGATCCTGCGAGAGGGAGACGACGGAGGTCAGCTCGGCGAACGAGGGGCGCTCCAGGAAGCAGCTCACTGAGGTAGGACGGTGCTGATACCCCAAGCTCCGACTGCATAGAGCGCCCAGAACGCCGAGAAGAACCAGAACGTCGGGTCCTTGAACAGAGCCTTGATCTCGGCGCCATTCCAATTCTCGGCGCTCTTCCTCGGAGCTGCCTTGTGCAGGTGAGCGCTAATGTGCGCCTTCTCGGCGGGCGAGAGGAATTTGGCGGTCTCGGGGAAGTCGGGAAGGCAGAAGTAGACGACGATGCCAAGCACGAAGGGAAGCGAGCCCTACGGTAGGAAACGCCGAGGGTCAGCGTAGTGGACTATCTGGCGGTTGGATAAGGCTCTACTCACTTCGATGATGAAGAGCCATTGCCAGCCATGAAGGCGACCGTTGGTGTAGCTGATCGCCCATGCGAGGAAACCGGAGACTGCGAAGGAGAGGCGCGAGTCAGCTGTCTGCCTCGACTAGGCTTTCCCCCGCTCGGCGATTAGAGGCGAGCAGGCGGCAGAGTCAGCAGTCCTATGGGCGTACCTCCACCCGACGTCGCGTTGGCCATGTAAAGGATGAGGATGCGGGGCACGAGCTCGGCCGAGGAGAACTGTGGGGACACCTCGGTCTCAGCGATTGGGAACCGAGAGGCTCTTCTCGCTTCACAACTTACCCAGAATGACCACATGTAGATCAGGCTAGTGAAGTATCCGCCTAGAGGAGCAGGTCAGTAATCGAGCTGTCTTAACGAGCGGCGAAGACTCACCTTCCATCAAGCCGAGCAGGATTCGGGTGGTGAGGAGACCGCCGTAAGAGGTCACAGCTGCCACACTCATCATTACGATTCCCCAGGAGATCACTATTTCGAAAGAGAGGGAAGTCAGCTCTGAAGCCGAGGCCGCCGGCGCCGCCTCCTTCCTCATCCTCCTTACTGATGCGAGAAATCCACTTGGAAGGACTCGTGAGCTTGAGGAAGAAGGTGGATAGAGGTTCAATGGCCGCATATCCCGGGTAGAAGACGATGAGGCAGTTGGCCCTGCATATAGGTCGAGTAAGCCCTATCATTGCCGAATCGCCGGTCAAGCCGAGAGCTGCTCACCACTGCTGGGGAGTAAGGCCAAGGGTCTGCTTGAGCGAGTTGTGGGTCTCCGAGTTCATCGTTCCCGCGTTGGAAATGTTGCCCAGGTCGAGGCGAACAACACAGTAGGTCACAGCTATCAAGGGCAGGATCCGCCAGTCGATCCTTCGAAGCAGTTTTCTGTGCTCCTCCTCGGTGAAGGTGAGGGTCGACTCATTATCGAGGATGTCGCTTTGTGCTGGCGACTTGCCGGACTCGTAGGAAGGTGCAGACATGGCGAGGACTGTTGCTGAGCGAGCGAGTGGCTGCCTGAAGAAAAGAGCAGGAGCGAATTCCGACGCTCGTCAAGCGAGCCAATCGAAAGCACGACTCTGTAATAAGCTCTCGCGAGCGATAGAAACCGGAAGGTGTGCTCCGCCTTCGATCGCAGCAGCGTCGAAAGCCAGGTCGAGCGTCGAGGAGGAGAGAAATGATGAGCTGGCCGGATTTGGACGGGGTTCGAGCTTCGTCTCCTACATCTCGCTTCACCTCTTCAACCGCCGCTCTTCGTCCTGCTTCGATACAGAACTGCTCAGCGTCTCTGCTCGCTTCCCCAGCCTCCACCCGATATCGCCGCTGGGGTGATCAAGCTCGAGCTCGCAATCGCACGCCTTCGCTAAACACGTCGTTGCATCAGGGAGCTGAGATGCCGGCCGAAACGAAAGCGGGGAAGGCTGACGAAGAGCAGCATTTTGCACCTTGGCCACCATCAGCAACCATGGCCCCGACCGCACTCGACGTTCCGAAATGGACTCCCCCTCCCGCGACGAAGGAGCAGCTGGATTACGCCGAGCTGGCTCAGGTCGACCTCTCGAAGTGGCCCGCGCGAAAAGATGAGCTACTGGTCGACATGCGGCGAGCCGTCAATGAGTAAGTCGGGCTTCACTTCGCTGCTTCGTCGCAGGAGGGACGCTTGCTGGGCGAGCTAAGACAGCTGTACCTTCTGACTGCTCTCAAGGAAGAGCGTAGCTGACTCTCTATATCTGTAGAGTCGGCTTCTGGTTCGTCGTCGGCCACGGCATCACCGACGAGGAGATTGGCCGTCAAATGTCGCTGGGCAACGCCTTCCTTGATCTGCCTATCGAAGAAAAGAGGAAGCATCCCTGCGACTTCAAGCATGGCAACTTCTTCGGCTTCAGGGAAGGAACCCGACTTATGGGCAAGAGCCAGGTCAAGGACAACGCCGAAGCGCTCAACCTGCCGAAGATCACGCCGAGTCTTGCTCACGAGCTTCCAGGCTACGACTTCATTGCTGCACATCAGTCGGAGATCGAGGCTTTGTGAGTTGCGATGCTCAGTGAGCGACGGAGTGCGAGAGCTGACCCTACTCGGTTGATAAGCCAGCGCAAGATCCACTCCAATGTCCTCGCTCCTCTCCTTTCCCTCTTCGCCCTGCTACTCGAGCTGCCTGAAAATTACTTCCTTGCGCCACACGAATGGGAGCGGAAGACGGAAGACCACCTCCGCTTCATGAAGTATCGCCCCAATTGCCCCGAAGACGACGTCGCCATCGGCAACATCCATCTCAACGGCCATACGTGAGTCGAAGGCTTCGAAAAACACCCTCATCTTTCCCTCCCACTTTTGTTCTCTCTATCGTTACCGTCTCACTCCCCCTCGCTCTCATTTTCGAAAGTCCGGTTCCCGGCCGAGCTCGGCGCTAAGACCACCGAGCGTTCACTCATCGTTTCGAGCCTCACTGACCCTCTCACCCTTTCATCCCTTCTGTACCAAACAGCGACTTCGGCCTCGTCACCATCTTGTTTCCGCAAATCGTTCAAGGGCTGCAGATTCTGACGCCCGAAGGCGAGTGGAAGTATGCTCCCTACCTCCCGAACGGCCTTCTCATCAACGTGAGTCCTCTCGAACCTACTTCCTCCTAGCAGCATTGGCTAATCTCTCCAACTCCATCATGCCAACAGACCGCCGACGTGCTGAGCGTCTGCTCGGCGGGCTACTTCAAGTCGACTATCCACCGAGTCCTGCGCCCGCCGGACGACCAAGTCAATTACGAGCGGATGGGGGTCTTCTACTTCTCGCGCGCTGCCCATGACCTCGAGCTCAAGGTCGCGCCATCACCACTGCTCAAGCGCCTCGGCCTGTACAAGGAAGCGGATCCAAGTGCGCCGGTCGTTTCTGGTCTCGGTGAGCCTCGATCTCGCTCCTCGTCAGCGCCGGCGCTCACCTTGTTTCTTCCCAGAGTTCACTCGAGCGAGGGTCAAGCACAGCTGGGACAGGCCTGTCTACAGCGACGACGAGTTCAAGAAGGGCTTCTCGGTCGGTGGCCTCGAGGTCAGGACGGACTATGACTTTGATTCAAAGACCGAGCTGAAGAGCGTAGCTGTGTAAAGATGTTTAGTAGTGAATACACAGCTGTAGAGTGGCTCCCTTTTAGAGCGAACCGGACCTCGCGAAGCTTTCGCCGAGGACCGAGCTTTGTCGCGCTGTCCAGTGTATCATTCTGGGAACGCCAGCACACCGAAAAGTACCGCTTGGCACCAAAACCAGAGCCTCTGCGGCCCTTGAAAGCCGCTTACTGTTCTGCTCGCCCATCCTCTTGTCCTGCGACCCGGCGGCGCTTGCTTCTTGGGCTCCCGCTTCATCTCTTCTCCCGCCTCCACCTCGTCCTTGCAGCACGCCAGACAGTTTTCAAAGTCACACTTTGACTCCACGGCAGGCGACTTCCGGCCGAGTTACTGTGATCGAGATTCGCAAGGCAGCAGCGAATCGCGCAAGGAGCAGGCGCTCGAAGGCAAGACGTTGGACTGGCTTTGCTTGGACCAAGACGCTACTTTAGACAAGATGGCACCAAACAGGAAGCGCGTAGCAATCGTCGGGGGCGGGATCAGTGAGTCGAGTACAGCGCGTCTCGCGCCCCGCTTCTTGAAGCTGACCTCCGCTCCCTCCGAAAGGCGGAATCGCTCAAGCTGTGCGGTTGCAGGAAGCTCTGGGTGACAAGGTCGAGTTCATCGTACGTCTTGGTGCTCGCTGAGAAGCTGCAACGCTGTAGAGCCGAGCTCACGCTTTCCCCGCCCAGATTTACGAGCGCGACGTTGCTGTAGGAGGTGTCTGGAGGGACTCGCTTTGGAAGGGAGCTGGTGTCGATGTCCCTATACATCTCTACTGTGAGCTGCTGCTCTCTCTCGGATACAGACGCTCGCCCTGACCTCTCCTCTCGACCGCCTGCAGCCCTCTACTCGCATCTGAACGGCAACTTCTCCGAGAAGTATGCTCGGCGGGATGAGGTCTTAGCCTGTAAGTAGTCTTCCCGCAGTGCTACAGTCTTAAGAGCTGTCCCCGCTGACCCTTGCTTCCATCTTCCGTCCCCTCTCGGCGTTCGCTCTCGCTCTCACTTCCCGCTCGTTGCCACTCGACTCGGTTACTCTCGTCTCTCTCCACCCTCTTCACAACCCAACTCGACTACCCATCGATGCAGACTGGAACTCCATCATCGACGAGCACGGCCTCAGGGATCGCTTCCGCTTCGAGTACGACTTTCAGACGTCCTCCTGGGACGAGATCGAACAGGTCCACCACATCACCTTCAACACTCCTACTGGAACCGTCGTGATTGACGCCGAGGTCCTCATCGCCGCCTCGGGAGCTCTCAACAAGCCCATCGTCCCCTCGCTGCCCGGTATCGACTCATTCGAAGGCCTGCAGTGGCATTCGTCGAGATGGAACACGAGCGTCGATCTGAGCAACAAGAGGGTCGCCGTCGTCGGCAACGGATCGTCCGGCATCCAGGCGGTCCCCTACATCGCCGGCCTCGAAGGGATCCAGCTCACTCAGTTCATGAGGAGCCCGGGCTACTGGAAGCCCAAGGTCAACTTCCAATACTCCTGGCTTCAGCGCTTCATCTTCACATACGTCCCTTTTGCCAATCGTCTCTACCGATGGAACCTCTTCTACGCCTACGACCACATCGGCGCCTCAAGAGGAACCGGCAAATGGTCCACCGAGCAGCGCGAGGGCCACACGGCTCGTCTCCTCGGCTACCTCCACAAGACGGCGCCCAAGGAGTATCACAACATTCTCACACCTCACTACCGTGCGCATCTGCTCTCTACAACGCCATCGACGCTCTCCCTCCCGAGCTAACTCGCCCTGTCTCCCTTTCAACAGCCATGCACTGCAAACGAGTCGCCTACAACGCCGGCTGGCTCGAAGCTCTCCATCGCCCCAACGTTCAACTCACCGCCGACCCCATCACCGCCGTCACTCCTACTGGTCTCGCCACGAAGAGCGGAGCCAGCTACGACTTTGACGTTGTCATCTGGGCCACCGGCTTCGACGTTTCGGCTACAGGCGTGGGACTCAACCATGGCGTCTACGGTCTGGACGGCAAGGAGCTGAGAGAGCTTTGGGAGGACAACGAGGGAGCTTTCGCCTACCTCGGCGTTGGTCACTCGCTCGTTCCAAACTACTTCACTGTACTTGGACCGAATGCGATCTCAATGTCTTGGGGTTACACGCTGGGCAATCAGGTGAGCAGAGACTGAAGAGCCAATATTCAAGTCGTCGGGACGAGTTCTGCACCCTCTACACGAACTCGGCGTTCCCTCCTTCGGCGCCGAGCTGGTTGCCAAACTTTTCACGATTGATGCTGACTCTTCGCATTCCATCCCATCCCGCTTTCCTTCATCACTACAGACCGAGTTCATCGCCCGCCTCGTCAAGGGCATCGTCGACAACGGCCTCACCTCGATCGCTCCCAAGGCTGCCGCGACGAGCACCTACAACCTCAAGCTACAGGAGAGGTTGGAGCAGACGGTACTGGTCTCCAAACTCTGCACAGCCTGGTACCGATACCGAGGATACGGCAAGGTCATCGCTCCTTCTGGTCTAACAGCGAGTGAGTTTGCTCTTTCGTTTGCCGAGGGCCCGAGCATCGCTAATCTCACTTCTTCGCCTCTTCGACAGCGGAGCTTTGGCTTCGCACTCGCAACATCAGATGGGAGGACTGGGAGGCTCGCTCTCAGCCTCAGGGAGCCGAGAAGGCTGCTGTGGTGGATGTTCGGTCGCCGACGAGCTGGAACCCGATCTCGTGGGTGCTCGATTGGGCGGCCGACAAGCTGGAGAACTACATTTATGTGCTTACGACCGCTCAGTAAATGCAATTGAGTTATGTATAGAGATACTCGATACCAGCGAAGTCTCTCGATTCGCAGCGAGGGGAGAAGCGAAGGTCGGCCTGCTGTCTCTCTTCTTCCCACCTCGTTTCGCTCGTCGACCTCATCACCGCTCGCTTCGAATCGAAGAACTCCTACACTGCTACCTTACCCGCCTCGCCACCTGCGCTCTTCGCTCTCCACCCTCGCGCTTCCAGGATGTCTTTCGGCCGACCAGGCAACGCTAGCATCAACTTTTCTGCTACAGCGCCAGGTCAGTCTTGGTCTTGCTTCGTCTCTCTAGCTATCGCTGACCAGCCTGCCCCTATGCTCCCTCCTCATTCGCCGCTGCTGCTCGTTTGCTCCCATCCTCCTCAGAACGCGGATCGTTCCCTCTCGACCATGACGGTACGCAGCGACCTCTAGAGCTACAGGAAGCTAGATCTGATACTTTGCTACACCACAGGTGAATGCAAGGACTACATGATCAAGTACCTCAAGTGCATGAAGACGTCAAAGTCGCAGTCGACAGAGTGCCGTCATCTGTCCAAGGAGTACCTCAATTGTCGGATGGAGAAGTAGGATACATCTCTCAAGCTGTACTGTCGAGCTCTGCTGACCCATCTCGCTCTGCAGGGGACTGATGGAGCGAGCGAATTGGCAAGACTTGGGCTTCCAGGACGGCGAAGGAGGCGAGGGAAAGAAGCCGACAGCCAAGCATACGCAGGGACCATCACCAGGGTTGGATCGGAGCTAATACAGTGCTGCTTTGATGTTGGCATTGCTGGTGAGGGAGAGCAGCGCGAAGGAGAGGCGTCGGTGCTCGGTCTCGAGGCTTGGGAAGGCTACAGAGCGGTGGAGGACGGTTCTGAAAGCGTTCAGGCTGCTCAAGCTACTCCCACGGCTTCTCGGACTCAGTTCAAGACGACCAGCTCGTCGACTCGAGCCGGAACGCTCGGCTTTCGCTCAAGTCTCCTTCCTCCGACAATCTGCGCTTCTCGACTCGTAAGTTGCGTGAGTGGATGTCGCTCGAAACAGAGTCCTTTTTTGCTCACCTATATTCCACCAACAACATTCGGGCGCAGAGGGAGAGTGCGAAAGCCGAGAGAAAGTCGTCGAGCAGGGTGGTCGACGGAGGCTTCGAATTCGCAGGATGAATCAGCTTGCTGAGAGAGCGAGGGGAGTGGAAGCTGGAAATGGAAATGGATGTTATACAAAGAGCCGACAGGCTGCAGGGACCGGGTGAAGACCCTCGAGCGCATCGCCGAGCTTCAACGCTGAACTTCGACGCCGAGCTCTCTCTCTCCGTTTCTGAGCTCTGCTTCTTGCCTCTGCTCATGTTCTCGCTTCCTCGTCAGACTCGACCGTCCCATCGCTCGCTATTCGACATCCCTACTCGACTACAGCCTCAAAAACCTCCACTCGCGCAGCTGCTCGACGCCCGAGCCCCTTCGAGGAGACGAGCTGGGTCCGCCTCTTTCGACATTTGCGTCGCTCTCTCTCCTCCCGCATCTTTCGCTCGCTCGCTCAGCTCGCCATGGATCCAGCAGAGCACCTACCAGTGGAGCTACTTCGCCGTATCATCGAGCTCGCTGCTTCCACCAACGAGAAGGGACGGACACGAGCTGCTGAGCTTAGGACGCTCTTTCGGTCGCTCAGTCTCGTCAGTTCTGCATGGGAGGAGGTCGCTCGCCCATTCGTCTACTCCAACATTTGGATCACCTTGGAACCGTCTGCAAAAGCCCTTATGCGGACCTTCAACGAGCAGCCGAAGCGAGCAGCTCTGTGCAGGACCTTCAAGCTCGATGGTTTCGCGCCGAACAAGGAATGGAAGGATCATTTGGTGCAAAACGTTCTGAAGCGCTGCACGTATCTGAGGGAGCTCGACATTGACGGAGCGACCAGCGAGTGGAGAAACGAGTGGGATCCCCTTCTCGGCAAGTTCTTGAGTGCAGTATGGTTTCTTATCGCCTTCTGACAATCGAATACAACAGACATACCCTCTCTGAACACGCTTAAGCTGCGCGACATCACTATTCCCGCCGTCTCGGCGATCTTCCCCCTCCTCCATACCCTCCACCTCAGCATTACTACCCTTCCCTCCGACATCTCGACTCTCGCCTCGGCTTTTCCCAACGTCACAGAGCTCGCCATCCTCTTCACTGAGGGTATAACCGTGCCTTTCGGGGCCGCCGGGCCATCAAACGTCGAGTTTGTAATGGCCATGGCTCCTCAGCTCGTTACGCTTCGTCTTGACAACGACACAGCCGGAATCCCCATCTCCTTCATTCGGAACATCCTCAGCATCGCCACTCGACTTCACCGCCTCGACACGACCGTCCTCGTTGACTCTCGTCTTCCGCCTTTGCCATCCATCCTCGTCCCCCTCGACCTCGCGGACCTTCCTCCCTTGCGTCTCAGCTGCATACTAGACCCATGGTTCTCGGCGAGGTCAGCAGTAACTGGGCCTAAACCTTCGCACGAACGACTGTGGTCTTTCTTTGAGTATTGGGACGACGGCGCCGTCGATGTCGTCTCGGCGCTGAGGCGAGTGGAGAGGGTAGTCCTAGAGCCGTGGTTGATAGAGCGCTACCCGGGTGGAGCAGACTATACAGTGAAGAAGATGAAGGAGAAGGGGTTGACGCTGGAGTTCTGTAGCCCGCACTTGTTCTATTCCAATTGAGCGGGAAGCTGAGCGTGCTCGGCGTTGTCTGCACTCGAAGAGCGACAAGTCTGAGAACAAGTGAGTCGTACTGTCAAGCAGATATCTTCCTAGCAAGACAAGCGTTTTGCTGCAGCTTGCTCCGCACCCTCCTCTCTCCCCGAAAATCTCCTGTCGTTCCCTTCCTCGGCGCTCCGGCACCCGTCGCCGTTCGTCCTTCGTCTCTTTCCCTCCTGCTTGTCTCTGCTTGTCCCTTCCCGTCGCCTCAGCATGCCAAATCCCTCAAGGAGACCCAAGAACGCCCAGCCAGTACCTACCAAGCAGCATCCAGCGGCACGATCACAAAAGCCGAACCCTGCGCCGTCGTCTTCGAGTCCGAACGAGCACCGAGCGCCAACTAAGGCAAAGGCAAAGGTGGACGCCACATCGGAGGATCTTGACCGTGCAACCTGGGTTGCTGTGACCTTCGCCAACTCCAAGAACAAGCTCGGCGCCGTGAGCGACGAGACTTACGCAGTCATCGGCGGCGTGGCAGTGGCAGCAGCTTTGGGTCATTATGAGTTCAGGACGTTTAGAAACCTCATTCCGCAAGCACGCACGGGGGCAGAAGATATGCATGCGCTTCTCTGGACTCGATACACCAAGATGAGTCTTCGTCAAGCCCGAACGCCGAGCTTGTTGGCTGACCCCGAGTTGCGGCCCATACGATGTAGACGTTGATGTTGCGCTCGAAGAAGGGCAGACAATCAAGCAGCTTGTATCGGCTCTTCAAGATCATGGAGAAAAAGACGAGACGGCACACCTATCGAGCGCCGAGGTCCAACAGCTGTTCTCACAACGAGCACCGTTCGGCCTAAGTGTACCGCAAAACGAGACCAAACTGGTCCCTACTGAGCATTTCGAAGGCGTAGCTACGCAGAGATA